>LPNX010523985.1:510061-556679 GCA_001517045.1 Pseudotsuga menziesii
ATATTAATTTTCATAATAGTTCTTTGGATGAGGATAATTTTCCAGATGATCAAGTTGTCTCTCAATGGACTGGTCATTTTTATTAGCTTCAAGAAAAATGACATCTCCGGAAATAACAAATTTCTTGTTTACCTCATCATACAAACGGTATGCCTTGGAGTATTCTTCGTACCCCAGGAAAATGCACTTTCTGCTTCGAGCACCAAGCTTGTTTCTTTGCTCCTTCGGAATCAAGGCATAACAGGTGGAACCAAAAACTCTGAGATGCCTGAATGAAGGGAGATGGTCAAACCACATTTCATGTGGAGTCTTGTTATCAAGTGCATTTGATGGACTTCTATTTCTCAAATATGCTGCACATTTTACTGCATCACCCCAAAACATTAGTTTTACATTCTTGAAAAACATCATTGAGCGAACCATATTCATTATGGTTCTATTCATTCTCTCTGCTACACCGTTTTGTTGAGGATTGTAGGGAACGGTAGTCTGATGTGCAATTCCATGTTGACGAAGATAAGCTTCAAAAGCATTTGAAGTGTACTCTTTCCCATTATCAGTACAAAGTGTACCAGTTTTTTATTGTGCTTGTTTTTCAATCAATGCATGAAAGTCTTTGAATGTTTGAAATGCTTCTGACTTTGTCTTTATAAAGTAAATCCAACACATTCGTGAGTAGTCATCAACAAATGTCATAAAGTACTTATTCCCATTTGCTGAAGGAGTTGGCATTGGGCCACACAAATCAGAATGCACTAGTTCTAATTTCCTACTTGCTCTGAAATTAGACTCATGGAATGGCAGCTTACTATGTTTCCCTAATATACATGCATCACATTTATTCTTTTCTTTAGGAATGGTGGGAAAGCCAAATACACCATTCTTTTTCAACAAACGAAGACTGTTATAATTTAGATGACCAAATCTTGCATGCCACAATGAGCTAGATGACATATTACCTTCTCCATGCTGAGAGAGGTAGGCATAGTTCTGAAATCTTGCGGATGAACCCTTGAGCTTCAGTAGCTTTCCATCTTCGTATCCAATCATGATGACTTGGTTGTCAGAGGATTTTCTTATTTCAACGATTCCATCAAACATGTGGACGGAATGGCCTTGCTGTCGAATCTCCACCAAGGACAGCAGGCTTCTCTGCAACTCAGGAAGATAGAGAACGTTCTTCAACAAGAAATCAGGGAATCCAGGCATCTTTAGTCGAATGGTGCCCATTCCCTTTGGTTTAATACTTGACTTATTTGCAAAGTAAACTATGCCATATATTGTTTCATTCAGTTCTTCAAAACAGTCTTTTCTAAATGTCATATGTGATGTTGCACCAGTATCAAGAAGCCAACAATCTTTATAAGATGAAAGAGAAGTCATTTCATTAATTCCAAGATTACAATTTGCAACAATACAATGAGCAGAATCAGAAGATTTACTAGCATCTTGATATTTATTATCATCTTTCTTTTGGCTGTGCTTGTCTTTGATGGAGTCCCATGAAGCCCAACACTGATCTGATGTGTGCCCAGTCTTTCCACAACGCTTGCACTGCAAATCTGATCTTTTGGTGAAGTTATTTCTGCCCCCTCTGCCTCTGAAGTTTCTTCTTCCTCGTCCTCTTTTGCTGCTTTCTCCTTTGGTATGATCTTTGGATTGGTCTTTGGCGTGGTTCTTTGCTTTTTGAGCAAAGCAAAGTGATTCTCCAGTAGGCTCGGTTGTCTTCTTACCAAAGGCTTTCTCTCTGTCAGCTATCTTTTCTACCAGGGTGTCAAATGTTAGAGATTTGAACTTGTCACTAGCTTGCAATGACTCAAGATAGTTGGAGTGAGTAGGATACAAAGATTTTACAAATGCTGCAAGAGGAAGATCTGGTTTCATACCAGAGGCTTGAATCTTGTGCATGATGGCTTTGATTTCAGAGGCAACTAACATAGGATCATTGTCTTTTACTTCAAGACTGAATAATTTTAACATTAGTTGAATAACTTCCATTTCACTATGTGAATCATACAGTTCTTTTAATGTTTTTAATGCTTCAAAACATAATTTTGCAGGCAATATGTGATGGCTCACCTCTTCACTGACAGTGGTAGTGATTACAGCTAAGGATTTCTTGTCTTTTGTTCTCCAAATGGCCTTCTCTTTCTCTGATTCTGGAGGTCCAGGGTCTGTGGTTATGGTCTTTCCGGCTGCTGTCTCTATTGTGGTGCCTTCACAAATTCCGTCCCAAAGGTCATTGTAGATGAAGGCAGATTTGATCTTCCTCCACCATTCTAAATAGGTTTCTTTTCCGGTGAGAGTGGCACCGACTATAGATGCTATAGATTGCATTATTACAACTGTAAGTGTAATTTTCAAAGAGAAAAATAAAAAATTAATAACCTTGCAGGTCTACAGTCTCTACCAAGGTGAATACAATGCAAGTTTATAGCAAATATATCAGTAGATACAAAATATATCACTGTCAGTTATACAGCATTCAACATTTTCACATATCGGTCTGCAATATATCAATCTCAGCCCAATCCAGACTTTGCAAGAAAAATTAGGGTTTACTTCAACAAAAATAGGGTTCAAAATTCAGGCAGCATATATATGATCAACGCATATATATATCTGATAGCAATACTAGATACCAATCCAGGCACCAGTTTTCAGGCATCCTTCAATGCAGGCACTAGTTTTTAGGCAGCATACAACATATCATAGTCTCCACGCTCACCGCACTAGGCAGTCTCCAAGTCGCAGCAACAATTCTAGGAGGAATCTTTACCAAAACACTGAAAATAATTAGTTTTCACCGTCAAATCACCAGTTTTCTCCCATCAAATCACCAGCTTACACCTTTACAAGGCTCGAAATCACCAGCTTTATACTGGTCTGCAAAAAATTAGGGTTCACCGATATTTCATATAAATACGAGCTTTATATCGGTCTGCAAAAATTAGGGTTCAGCTCGCAGCAGTTCCAGCATTCTAGCAATATACATTGCACTGTGATGTGTAGGATTCACGTAGCAAAATCACCAGTATATATCAGCAGTATATTATCAGACTCCACGCAGTATGCAATCACCAGTATATATCAGCAGTATATTATCAGACTCCACGCATAACTGAGGTAGAAACTAGGGTTTCTGTAGTTCCCAAAATATTGCAGCACTAAACAAAAAAACGTTTTACCTCCACGCAGCCTATCAACACTTCAACGCAGGCTCCAGCATTCACATCCTCGGCCTCGACAATGCCGGGAAAACCACGATTCTCTATCGGCTGCAGATGGGAGAAGTGGTTTCCACTGTTCCAACAATTGGATTTAATGTTGAAACGGTCCAGTATAACAATATCAAGAGCGCGTTGCCATCCCGTGTGATGTATTTCCGTAATGGAGAGTGGAATGATTTTTCTGAAAATATAACTGCTTCTCTAAGGGATGTATTTCAATCTGGAAAATCAGCTGTGGAGGTGTCAATTGACAGCTCCTTGAATCTGCTTGATTTTCTACGGATGATTCAGATTGATCTGGCTACTGGAATGGAGCGGTCGATTGCTCAACGCAGATATAATAATAATACTGCTTCTATGCTGCTGTAGCAACATCCAGAGCTCCAAACTCTAGTTATAAGACAAGGGGGCGTGAAAGGAAACCCTAATAAACTGTAAGTGGCATATACAACACAATGTACAGACTCCTCACTCAGGATATGCGTGAGTCTCCAACACAACACCAAAGAGCAAGCTATACACATACAAAACGCGTCTGGATTAGGGTTTGCAGCACAAAAAATCAATTATGAAGGAATTGTAACGCAGACAATGCATGCGACTCGACTGGCAGACTGATGGAGCAGTCTGGCAATGGACTGGCAAGCAGAATGCCAGGAATGGGCAGAAATGCAACAGGAGTTATGGCAGACAGCCCTGCTCTGATACCACTTGTTGGTAATAACTCCCGATTGATCATTTTATTCATGGCTAAGCATTCATTTATACATTCATGTGACGGTTGTGTTTCACCTTCCGTCCAGCCTTTTCGGCTTCCAACTATTCCTATTTATTTATTTACAATATTATAATCCCTAATGGATTATATTCTAACAGTACTAAAGCTTATTTTTGTCTAGAATTGTTTTGAGAAGAGATCCACTATTAGAACTGCTATGTTACAAGGCCAAAAGAGATCAGGCATCAAATCCCTAACATTAATAACAACCTAATAAGATTATCTTTGTCCAGTGCCAACGTATCCACCTAAAACTAGTGTACTTCTAACATTGTACATCCCTGGGAGATTTAAAATTGTTGATCCTTGTTGTGACCACTTGATCATTGCCATAACCAATTGTTTAAATAAACAACATAAAATTAAAAAAAAATTAGAAGAATAACTTTTCCATGACATTTTACCTTACTTGTTTTGAAATGAACTTTTCTACATGCTATTAAAAGCATTGTATTATTATCTTTCCAGCTAAATAAGTTTTTTAGGATCCACATTTCCATTAATGGAAAAACAAAAGTTACAAATACCATCACAAAGCTAATTGATATGTTTTTCCATATGGACACAGTTCATGAGTAACTAGCCATTCAATTTCAAACTCCATCTAATCCCTAAGCATCGTCGTCACCATAATAAACCTAAGTATTAGAAGACTTGAAAAATTATCTTTAAAACTTTTGTCTTGAGTCTACTGACATCTATATGTCAAATGAGAGGGATTGATAGGGATTCTCATTTCTCTTTTCAAAACTCGGTGCATATAATTATTATTCAAACACATTGAAAAAAGTATCCTTCAAACTTCAATGTGGATCTTACTAGTATTTGGATCTCACACGAGAAGAAGTTTGAGAGGGATTCCACACTTATCTTTTCAAATTTTCATCTTATATTTATGTGAAAAGGTTAGAAAAAAAACAAGGACTATTATATACTCAGTAATATCTTTGTGAACCTTATAGATTCAAAATTGTTATTTTGACAAAAAACATATTTACAATCTCTTCTCTTAAATTCTCGGTTGATAGGTTTGAGGAGTGGTATCCAAGGTAATTGTAGACTCCGTTTGATATGTCAACATTACGAACCTTTATCAAGGTTCATCATCAAGACAATGAGTCAAATTTTCCAACAAATATCAAGTATTTTAAACTTTTTTTGTTCTATTATGGTGTATGGCTTTCGAATGCCCACAACACTAATTGTATGATCAGAAACAAAAAGAAAAGCATTGCCACCGCCTAAATGTTTTAGGAGAAACAACTATTTATTCAACCTCCTGGAGCCCACAATAGATGGCTATAATGCACACTTGATTATTGTGTGGAAACATATAATTCACAATTCTATGGCCCTCACACAATGCACATTTGCAACCGTTGGGGCATATTCCGCCATTCATATCATGGAGTAAGATCTCATACAAATATAGAGACACACGCAGATACATCATTATTTTTTAGCTAATGAAATTCCATGCATATATAAAGCGGTCACTACTCTCCCAGTCCATGGAGAATATAGTTTATTGAACTTAGATAAGGGACAACTCTGTCGGGTCAGTGAAAAAGTTGTTCGTTACGTCATTGATAAAACAAGCCATTCGAATTTGGAAGGACCTTTGAATGGAGGATTGATGGCGTCTCGTCTCTTTTGGTCAACTATGGTTGCGCCTACCTAGAAGAAAAACCCCAGAATGTAAACCTAATGCTTTCAGGAAGCAACTTTTTTTATCAACCCTAAATTCAACAACTAATTTTAGAATTGAATCATGTCCTCCGCATATGCTCAATTCAAAGTGATCAAACAAAAGCCCCAATTTTAGGTGGATTATGGATAGTCTTTGATGTGTCCGGATACTTTCATAGATAATTCTTTGTTTCGAGGGTGCTCAAGGCACAGATCAGAGAGCCCACGGAAGGAAGAGGAGGAAGAATAAGAGGACTCAATTCAAAAGGTGAGGCGAGTGAGGAGGGGAGACACAATAGGGGAGATCAACACTATCAACCTGCACAGCTTGATTTGGGGAGATCAATATCAACCGTCGATCTCTAAACTACCTTCATCGGGACCGCTCAACCTTGAGAACTTTAACATTTTGCTAACACTTTTTCATCTAAACGAGTGAGCCACTTCCGATCGCGGAATGCTTCTTGCCCGTTGATCTACCCAACATATTGTTCCAACCGTAGATCTTCGTAGCCCCTACCACTTTCCGTGGATCGACTGTAGATGTTGATTAGGAAGAGGTAGATGACGACGACGACGACGATGATGATGATGATGATGATGATGAAGATGATGATGATGATCAATGATGGTGGTGGTGATGACGACGAAAAAAATGATGATGATGAAGATGAGGGAGAGGATGAGGATGATGTCTAGGATGAGGATGATGAAGATGATGATCATGATTATCATGATGATGATGATGATGATGATGATGATGATTATGATGATGATGATTGTGATGATGATGAATATGTTGATGAAGATGATGATGATGATGATGATGATGTGATGACAACATATTTACTTTGGTCTTCACTAAATTGTTTTGAGCTCCGCCAACATTATAATAGAATGGTTATGAGTGATTATTCACTCCTATAAAGAATGCACTTTATGGAACTACCAAACTACTCAGTTTGGATATTCCTCTTTTAAGACACCAGACTAGGTCCAAAAGTCTTGATCCTTCATGTGCACAAATCTAAGAACAGGAGGCTTCACAGGGCCCAAAAAGTTGTATTTTTTTTACTACTTCCTTGGATCATATTGAATGGTCAGATTAGTCCTTGGAATGGGTGTTAGGAGCAATCCTTAATTTTTCACTCAACTGGTTGCTCCCCCTATCATGTAGACCTCTTCATTCACTGAGCTCCCCCTAAAATTGCGATGATGAAGATGATGATGATGATGATGATAACGGATATGATGATGATGATGACGATGATAATGAAAATGATGATGATGATGATGAAGATGATGATCATGATAATGGAGATGTTGATGAATTGGATGACGATGATGTTGATGATGAAGATGAAGATGCTAATGATGCTAACGACGAATATGATGATGATGATCAAGATGATGACGGTGATAAAGAAGAAGTTGATGATGAAGATGGTGATTATGATGATGATGATGATAAGGAAGATGACGATGATGAAGAAGATCATGATGATGATGATGATGATCATCCTCATTGTTGTTGTCATCACCATCATCTTCGCCATCTTCATCGTCATCATGATCATCATCATTGTCATCATCATCATGCTCATCCTTGAAGGGACATATGTATAAGATCTCACTATAAGCAATGCAACCAATGCAAATTATGACAAAATCCTAGTTAAATGAAACTAAATTAAATTAAACTACACTAAATTAAAAACATAGAGTTGTTTAACTATAAGTAATTTAAAATGCAACAAAATATAAAATATGCAAATAAACTAAACAAAAGATAAATATGCAAAATAAAAAACAAAACAAAACACAAAATATAAAATATGAAAATGATCAAACAAAAAACTTAGAATTCAAAAACACCCGTGCACTATCTCATTAGCATTCAAAAATACTCGCGCGGGATCTGCTCCGGCTCCCATTTGGGGGTTTTCGATTTCAAACTTTCACTAAAGGATCTAGAACATGCTATGATGTTTTTTTACAGGAAGGGCGGGTGAAGGACTTTTCCTATTAGTGCATCATCCACTCCATTTGCATGTGAGCCCATGCTTATAGAACCACCTGCCCCACCTCCAGAATAGTAGCAATGTTTAGACCTTCAGGTTTCTTTCCTTCTATGTTTTTCTTGATTACCTATTGTGTTTTTATTTTATTCATGGTTTTTTTCATTGTTGTGGATGTGGTGGACATGAAATGGATAAAATATCCTTGCAAGCATGAAGCACGAGCTATCTAGGTGAACTTGGGAAATTCAATGTGAGAAATAAAACCAACAATTATCGAGGAAAAGGAGGAAGGGAATGAGATATTTTAATGCTTCCATGCCTGTGTTTGCTTGTTGTGAGATATTTTGACAATGTGCATGAATGGAATGTGGTGGTTTTGTGGAGCTATATGATTGCAGGGTATGCTCTTAATGGGAAAGATGAAGAGGCTCTCAAGATGCATTGGCAAGCGTTGATGATGGGGATGAGGCCGAATGATTTTACTTTCTTGACAGTGCTTTGATTTGTGCAAACATCGAGGCTTATGATCAGGGTAAGCAAGTTCATATCCTCACCATAAAATATGGATTTGATTCATATAATTTTGTGGGTATTTATCTAGTTGGCATGTCTGCAAAATGTGGGTTTGTTTCTAGTTTTGTTCATTCCTTTTGGGCATCGTGTCAAATTCCCATGAATTGACAATTCAAAGCTAGACTATGAATGTTTTTAATAGGATATGTAAGTGTCTATTGTGTTAATTATAATACAATAACTCAGTGCTCTGTGGACTCAAAAACCCAATTCTCTTAGGTGCCAAGATAACTCCATGCCATGTGTTTTCTTTAAAGGGCCACCAGGTATTCTATTTGAGAGGAATCTGTGTTGATTGTTACCATTTCAGCAACCATTTTGAAAACAAGACTGTAACATCCCTATATCAGCACACTTCCACCTGTTTCCTACAGTCTGCAATAAACTGCAAACTATCAAACTTTGATAGCCCTCCCTACCTGCAACCACAGTAAACACTGAACTGAATCAAATGTTAACTATTAGTTAGATGGTGATATTGTTTAAGAGAGTTAAATAAAGTCTGAAAATTTAAATTATTTGCATAGCTACAAGTCTGGAACATACATTTGGTGGTTGTCTTATATTGTTAAGAATAGTGTTCAAGGTTTGGAGTGGTGTGGTTTACATTGAATGAAAAAATAGAACTCTTATACACCTTAAATTCGTAACCTTCACTACTGCTATAAAATTGTCATATTTAGAACTGTCATACTGTATTATTGTTGCTATATTTATATGAGTCCTCATACTTGAATGGAAGGTTATTGGTTGGTTAAATACTGCAATTGAATTGTATATGGTTACACGGCTAATGATCTCTTGTATGCTAAAGTGCTACTAGATGACCTTACTACTAATTCCACATATCTTGAATTGAATACATTGACTTGATATCATTTACATTTGCATATATAAGTACTAAATCAACTTAGCATGTCTTCTTCATTCATAGAAGTGATTTATTGAAAGCCACTGGTCACTAATACAATTGTGTAGAAGATATAGTTGTTTGTCCTTGTAATTCAATAGAAATAACGTTCCCTACAACCAAATGCATTTTCCATGGCACTAGAGTCCATGGCTAAGTTGCCAGAAAGACCAAAATAGGTGCCATGCCATGAACATTTTGGTATAGAAATGTGTGGTAGAGACTAGAAATGTGTTACCAGTTACCACTACCAGCCATAAAGACAGGTCCAATGGAAACATGTTTCTACAACTAGAAAAGAATTTCCATGCCATACCAATGTCCATAAAACATGTTTTCTTCTCTACATCCACCTATTTTGACTTGGTTTGACTTAGTTTTTTACTAGACTTGACCAAAAATGCTGGTTAAAGTTGACATTTCCTCTATCTTTCCTTTTCTATCCTTTTACTTAAATTTTTAACATTACCACTAATTGTTCCAGTATGTTTGAGAAAGTTTCCAACCTCATCAGACTTCATATGGAGAAAGTAGAATTTCATACTCTATTCAAAATTGAACAGACTCAACAGTTTAAAGGATTTCAGGATTGGCAAGATTACAGTTGTTTGATTGGATTCTATCATGTATCAAGGAATGGGATTGACATTTAATCAAGAGCACCAAGCCCTTTAGCAAAAATGTACCCTTCACTCAAGCCAAAATCATTGATTAGGCATGAGCTTTTTTTATGATATTTTAAGGCTTGTATTAGGTAGTTTCATCAAAATTGAATGGTGTTAATCGATGTCCTTGGAGGATTGAGGTAGAGCCAAAGGATATATGAGGAGAAATAGGGTGATACTAATGGTGAGGATCCCAATATAAGCAATGGTGGAACTTTGCTTGTAATTTAAATGTTCTTGCTCATTATTCATAATCCTTTCTTTCAAAGTTGCAATATAATGTTTTATTTATAAATGAGTGGTCACGTTTCCAGTGTGTTACAGTTTTGGAAACACATACCTGTTTCCCCATTATTGGCAGGGGTTTTGGTAAGTGAGTTGCGTAGCATCGCAGAAGCTGCGCAAGCTCACACAGTACCGCACAAGGCCAGATCATCGCGATGGGCGACAAAATAACTGTTTTGAATATTTTATATATTATTTGACCAAGTTTTGTCGCAATAGGTCATTAGCGGTTATAAGTTAGTTAGAGGTGGACCTTTAATGTTATGGCGCAAGACTATTTATAGATCTAGTTTTGCAATTAAAAAGACAATTTTTTGGAGATCTAGAGATCTATGGTCTATGAGTATCACATGAGGTATAGTGCGATCTGATCTTAGAGAATTTTCGATTGTAGCTGCGACCTATCTGGGTTGCGTTTTTTATGTATTCATCCTTCGGTTTGGAGAAGAATTGTCCGGTTTGGGATCTTTTGCACAGAGCTAATATATATGATAGTTGGTGCATAAATATTATCTTTTGTTTTATTTTTCTCCCTACTGCGATCTATCTTGCTATGATGATGTGACAATCTAGATCTCGTATGATGCTGTGAGTTGTTAGGATGTCGTTATGGTTTACTTTATTCCTGTTATACTGATGTGATGCGATCTATTTTAAGTATGTAATATTGTTGTTTCATTATGAGGTTGGATAGTTTATATGCTACTACAGTGACAAATATATTATGCACTCTATAGTCATGAAAATGAGTTACTGTTGACTGCATAGTTCAGGATCTCTTAGTCATGTTGTTTTCCCGTCGGATTCCCATATCCTCCATCCTCACTGTCAAAAACTCGGTTCTGGAAGCTCTCCCTTGAACATCTCGGGTGATACTTCATCCACTCTATAGATGTTGCTAGGCAGGGTAAAACCTGTATGGGCCAGTGCTCAGGGAGATCGTGCTGGTCAAGCATCAACAGAGTGAGAACCCCTATCAACGAAGCTTTGTTGGTGGGTGTTCACCAACAAATGGTTCCGTTGTTGGGACCGGGTTGTGATTAAGAGGAGGATATGTTTTGGCATCTGACTTGACCGGAGATCGAAGGGTGTTTTGAGCTAAAGTTGCGGGAGTTTGCTGAAGCTGAAAAATCATAATCCAAAGTTATCGAGGGGCCACTGGTTGGATAGGTATATCCACGACGGTCCTCACAAATGGTTCTTTTGTGAATTTCCTGTCCTCTTGCATGAATGGCTGGAAAATTTCACTAAGAAGAAGACAAATTTCCAAGGAGGAGAGCCAAAATCTTGGACCCCAAAGCTGATCCAGGAGTTACAAGAAAACAACAATAAGGCATCACAGATAGTTGAAGTGTGGTTGGATAGTATCTTAGAAGGATACACCACCAAGTTTGTAGTTGACACCAATAAGTCATTTAGTGAAGCGGAAAGGGATTTCTTCAACGGACCATGAGGAAGATTCTTGTTGTCGCTGTAGCTGTGTTGAGGCCGGGAAATTCGCAGGAAACAACAGTAAGGGATTCTCTCCAGTCAACGTTCCCAACTAGCCTGTGACTGTTTGGTGTGGGGAATCCGTCCGATTTGCGGTCCGGCTACCGTAGGTCAAGTACAAAACAAAGGGGCTTTACCAGTTGCAGCCCGATCCACCGAGTTTTTGTATTTTGACTTAAGCTATGAAATTCAAGTGCCTAATTAACCATGCAGGGCGATAAGATGCAAGGAGCAGTTACAACGTGATGCGCAGGTTCTTACCTCTCGTCTTAGACTCACTAGCATCTAAATCACATACAACAAGAAAATTAAAACTACCTACCTAATCTATCCCTAGGGAGCAGGATTATCATTCATTGGTGAGTAATATATTTTTTACATGCATAATGAAAAGTTATAGATAGCTGACACTTCTTTCAAGACACATGAACAATTGCAAATTTTTTGAACAACCAGTTAGCCAATTGTTTTATGAACAACATTCATTACTTACAGTGGAAAACATCACAAAATATACTAAAAATCATTCAAGAAGAACATAGGTTCAGGAAGTTAAACACTCTCACAGTTAATGAAACATAGCTGAAAACGAAATAGTTCCCCTTTAACATTGTTCATTTAATCACATTGATACATTCCACATTTCGCTTTCTCCAGCAGGAAAAAGTTGCAGTTTCTGATTGTAAAACGAAATAGTTCCTCTTACAAGAAAATGGTTTACAAATTCTTCCAAGGAAAAAGTGCTTTCTCAGTTCTTCTTTCAAATATTTAAACTATAACTCTAGACCGTTGGGGCTGCCCTCCAAACGTATGACCTTTCGATTTCTTGAACGTTTCATATCCCTCTCTTCATCTTTACTTTGTATGCTCATGATCAATTGGGTAACTGCTGGACCTTCCCGTCCTTCAAACATTTCATATTCTCCTATGTTGTCTATTCCTTCGTCTGTCCTTCTGACAACGGTTCGACCAATCCCTTGAGTCCACCTGCAAATAAACCAAAATGCATCATTCATTGGATTTGCGTTTCAAAACAAAGCAGCAAATCATATTACTAAAACAGCTAATCCACAAGAAAAGACCAGGTGTGCCATCATCATTTTACAAATGCCGACAACACTACCTCGTCCTCCTATGGGCTCGTGATAAAACACCAACTACGGAAATTGGGAGGAAACCAACCTCGGAAGCAAAAGCTCTGCCCAGCCACAACGGCGGGAGAGTAAAGGCTACAGGCATGCGATGGGAGAGCGGGAAAAGGCTTTAGTCAGAAGTCGGAATACTTTTAAATCAGAAGAAGAATGACTTTCCTAGCCGCAACAGTGGAAGAGAAATAAGCTACGGACAAGCAACGAAAAGGGTCAACACGCATCGGCAGTCGAAGCTCTTTATGCTTCGGACACTAAAAGGGTTTCCAAGCCGTAACGGTGAAAAAGAAAAGCCTACGGGAAAGCTACTAAAGACTAAAGCATTGGTTGGCGGGTCGTTTTGGACTTCGGGTGCTAAACCGCTTTGGGAGCCGCAACGGCGGAAGAGGAAAGTTCGACTGAGGCTTCCAATTAAACAAATTTGATGCCCGATCAATAGAAAAAATTAAGTGTTTCAAGCTTTAAAAACCTGCAATAGTTAAAACCTGCTTTACTTCCGCAACAGCAGCCTTAATAAAGAACACTTGGTTCGATCAATCAAGCGAAAACAACCTTAGAATCTGTGACTTACCATAAATCCCAAACGCAATCAAAATTCAAACCTTGGGCTAGAGTTAAGCTTTTACAATCATCTAAAATTAAAACACGACCAAAACTCAAAGGATCCAACGATTAAAACACAATTCTAAATCATGACGGGGGGCCCAAAATTTAAGAAATTTGGGGAAACAGTTGCAACCGCAACAATTGGCGACTACCTGGTGAACCTAGACCTCTTGACCAATTTCTTCCTTGGTTAACAGACTGTTTGATAATAAAAACACCATGTTGAATTATTCTAGATACATGGATTTCCCGTAGGCAATATATGAACTTTCAAACATTGAGGGTGGTCCAATTTAGGAAAATGGAAACCAAGATTTCAAAGTCAAGATAACTCTTTCGAGGCCAGAAATATGAGTTTCATTTTTTACCTCTATCTTCGGGTAGCCTCCAGCTTGGACACCACAAGATCGTAACATCTGGTAAACAGAAATATTCATTTGTTCCTCATTCCCATGCCATTTTGCACTTTTGTGTTTTTGGACTTTTGTCCCTTTTGCCAGAAATATGAGTTTCATCTCACGAACGGAGAGGATTTTTCGGCAATTTATGATTCAACATTTGCTTTGATGTATGATGCTTTCATAGGAGTTTTGACTCTTCTTGGCCTTTTGGCTTTCAATCTTTGGCATGGGATCATTTATATATAATATATTGTTTACCCTGCTTCCTTTCCATGGGTCCTTTGCTGTCACCCCCTAGGACATTTTTAAGTGTGGGATGGATGGAGCCTCGAAATAGTATTCCAGACCTTTTAATCTTGAGTTACTTTATAGGGATTAAGCAGGACTTCAACATGTTCATAGCCATTTAGGAAAACTGCTGATCTAGAGGAAACTCTATCAGATAAGACTCAAATACACAATCTTATAATCAAGGATTTTAGTTGGTCCAGAATTCTAATGCTCTCCATGTCACCAAAGCTTGCTTCCTTTATTTAAAATCAACGAAAAATCTAAAGAAAACGAAAACTAAACTTCATGACTCATAGACTCAAAAGACAACCAAAACGAATTATTTATATACAAGACAGAAGAAATCCAACAAGCTCAGGAAAAATAAGGCTTGAGAACCAAACCATTCACTGGTAAATTTTCTTCCCACCCCTGTAGATCTTGCAACTTATAAGTAGAAGGGCCAAGCTTGGCTGCAATCTGAAAAGGGCCTACCCACAACTGCTGGAATTTGGTATGCTTTCCTTTCTCATCATGGGGGTGGTCCCACTTGAGAACTAGATCTCCCACTTCAAAGTCTTTTGTTCCAGCTTTATGTTTGTCAAACCATCTCTTTATTAACTCCTGCTGTTGCTTAAAGCGCTCTCTGGCTTTAGATCTAGCCTCTTCTGCTTTCAAGAGATTATATATCCTTATTTGCAAAACTTCATCATCCGACCCTCTAGACTCTTGAGCTATTATGGAAGAGGGTAGCATGATGTTGGGAGGAAGAATGGCTTCTTTACCATACACAATGGTATACAGTGACACTCCTATCGTAGACTTGGGGGTGACTCTATCAGCCCAAAGGGCATTTGGCAGCGCTGCATGCCAACTCCTCTGGTTTTCTATTACAGTCTTCTTTAAAATTCTAATCAGATTTTTGTTATAGGATTCAGCCAGGCCATTTCCTTGTGGATAATAATTAGCAGAATAATGCAATTGTATCCCTTTGTCATGAGCAAATGCAGTCAATTTCATTGACGAAAAGTACTTGGCATTATCAAAGACTAACGAAACTAGAACTCCAAACCTGGTCATAATCTGATCTTGTAGGAAGCTGATGACTTCGTCTTCATTTATCTTGCGTAGAGGGATAGCTTCGACCCAGCGAGTGAAATAATCAGTCGCGGTCAAAATATACTTGTGCTGCAGAGAGGAATTCGGTTTTATTTCTCCAATAATATCCAGTCCCCATTGCTCGAATGGCTCCGTGATCATCACAGGCTTTAGAGGTGCTGCTGCTTTAGGTTGTTTCCCACAACACCTTTGGCAAATATCACACTTCCTGACATGTGCGTGTGCATATTTAAAGAGCATAGGCCAATAGTAACCTGCCCTGAGGATTTTGTGGGCTGTGGTATCCCCTGAATAATGTCCCCCAGCAGGACCGTCATGCAATTCTGACATTACTTTGTTCGCATCTTCTTTTTCTAAGCACCTCAGGAGAATTCCATCATAATTTTTCCTGAATAATACTCCTTCAACAAGTTGATAGGAGGCCGACTTAAGATGCAGCGCTCTCCTTTGCTTGGAATTCCAATGTTCTGAAAACAGCCCTACCTGCAGGTAATGCACAAGGTCTCTATACCAAGACTCAGGAGCTGTAAACAAAGGACATACTTCCATTACGTGTAATTCGGCCTCATCTTCCCAGGCGGGTTCTTCATTGCTCCCATTTCCTGTCATCTGTTTGCACAACCCTTGTCCTTTAACTATAGATGCTGGCTTGAATTCAAGGTCATACTCTTGAAGAGCTGTTACCCATTTGCCTCTTCTTTCTCCCAACTCCTTCTGTATAAGAAGAGACCTTACAGCTGGGTAGGGGACGATCACCTTGGTTCTATTTTTTAAAATATAAGGCCTGAATTGTTTTACTGCTTTGAATATAGCGTAAGCTTGTTTATCAACAGCTGGGTAGTTCAATTAGGCCCCCTGTAGACCAATACTCATAAGGATATTGGGAATTAATCCCCCCCATCTTCTTTTTGGGTGAGCACCGCTGCTAGTGAATCATCGGATGCAAAGGTATACAAGATAAAATCTTTGTCGAAATTTGGGCTTTTCAGGGATGGTGCATGTGCGACAGCAGTTTTGATTTTGCCGAATGCGCTCTTCTCAATTTCAGTCCACTTGAATAGTGCATTTTTATTTACCATCTGTTGTAGTGGTTTGACAATCTGAGCAAAATCAGGCACAAATCTTCGCACAAAGTTTATTGTTCCCATAAATGATTGCATCCCCTTTTTATTATGGGGCAAGGGGATTTGTTCAATAGCCTTAATTATTTCTGGATCTATAGAGATTCCTTTCTTCGAAACTATGTGACCCAGCAACTTGCCCTCTGTGACAACGAACACACACTTCTTAGGATTGAGTGAGATGCCATATTTCCGACAGCGTTCAAAAATTTGCCTTAAGTGAAATGAGTGCTCTTCTCTTATATTCGAGAATATTGTAATATCGTCAAGGTATACTATAGCACTTCGGCCAATCAATCCGCGGAAAGCTATGTCCATATCTCTCTGAAATGTTGCTCCTGCATTTATAATCCCAAAGGGCATTCTCCTGTAGGCAAAGGTTCCCCATTTGGTCCTGAACGTTGTCTTCAATCTATCTTCTTCGGCTACTAATACTTGATTGTAGCCAAAGAAACCGTCTAATAATGAAAACAGTTCAGAACCTGAAACCATTTGTAGCAGTTGTTCCATGGGTGGAACAGGTTAATTATCCTTGTCTGATGCACGGTTTAGGTTCCTGAAATCCACGCAGAGTCTGATTTCTCCAGACTTTTTCCTTACTGGTACCAGATTTGATACCCACTCAGAGTGTCTGACTTTGAAAATCATTCTAGCATCCAATAATTTCTTCACTTCACTCTGAATCAGCGGTTCCAACTTTGGATGCATTTTTCTTAACGGTTGCTGATATGGCTTGACGCCTGCTTTAATGGGGATGACGTGTTTGATGATGCTAGTGTCGTATGTTTTCAAATCTTCGTACGTCCATGCGAAAACATCTTTGTATTGTTTAAACAAACTGACGAACTTGTCTCTTTCTGTTGGTGAACAACATTTGCTGAGATTCACAAATTTAGGATTCGTTTTAGTTCCTAAATTAATCAGCTCAAACTGCAGAGGTGAGCTATGGGTCTTCACGTTGGCTGGTCTTCTGAACTTTTCATTTAAATCAAACATTTTTTCTAACGTTCTGACTCCTTTAGGAATGAAATTATCGTACTTCATCTCAGCCTGATGCTCTTCATCGTCTATGATCGCTCCTTTAAACACCTAATCATTTGTTAAACATTCTATAATCTGCTAGTCATCATCGAACACTCGTAGGTTCATAATCATATCAGGTACAGAGGGCCTGAAAAGTAATTCAACAGAGCATCGATTATTAGTGGGTACCAATCTAGCGGCTGATGTGGCCAACAGGTCAGCTGCTGCATTTTTAAGCCTTGGAATTGAAATAATATTGAATGCATTAAAACATTTAAGCAAATCCCATACCTCATTCTGGTAAGCCTTTAAGTGAGGAGAAACACAATGTATTTGATTCCAGATTTGTTTCACAATAATTTCGGAATCTCCAAAAACTTTTAGATTACTTACCTTTAATTCAATCGCTTTCCTCAAGCCCTGCACCAGCGCTTCGTACTCAACTGTATTATTAGTACACTCAAAATCTAATCTACATGAAAGAAAATGTTTATTCTTCTGGGGGTCAATCAGGACACAGCCAGCCCCTAACCCCTCTAATGTCTTAGAGCCATCAAAAAACAAAGTCCAAAAATCACTAACTACTGAATGTGAATCTATCCCTACTGCTAAGTCTACTATTTTACAGTCAATCTCATCAGCCTATGAGAATCGAAGGAGATCAGGCTGGGTGTCAAATGTGTTGTTGGATTCTTCCGCTTGGTTATTCCCTGGTTCTAACTCAATAAAATAGTTTCCCAATACATAATCCACTGGTACATTCTTCTCCTCCAGTTGAGTAACATTGTACTTCATGTGAGGTTCTCTTAGAATCTTAATCTGGTCCGGACTCCCTTTGTATGGCAATCACAGATGCGACCAATCTGAGGCGAAATATCCATTTAATTTGGCCGACCAATCTCTGCTCAGGACAAGACCGTAAGCATCTGGTATATCAGCCACTACGATGTTAATAACTTGGCATACTCTGTCATTAGACGCCAGAGGGACTAGGACATCTTCCATCTCGCCAATTACCTTTACATCCATTCTGTCCAATTGAACCACCCTCCACATGGATGGCTTAGGCTGCCCATTGATCCTTTTACAGACTGATATGGGCATAACATTAACCGAAACCCCTGAGTCTACCAAGCAATTATGTACATTATGGTTGAAAATTTCAAACGTGAGGAGGAAAGGTGGATGTTTTCTTTTGGACTTACCTCCAACGCTGGTTTCTCCAATTTCTTCTTCTTCCTGAGGTTGATTGTTAGCGGGCAGCTCCTCATCCGTTGCTTCAAGTGCTTTCAACAGTCTTTCTTTTTGTTGCGGCACTTTACACATTTCGAATAGTGGAACATTCGCTTTTACCTTCTTTAAATCCTCCACTATGTCATAATCCATCGGCTGCTCAATGGGGTGAGGTTTATCAGCATTTTTCTTTCCTTCATTTGGCCTAGCCAACGTATCATTCTGCTTCGGATCTTGGCTGGTAATAGTGAATTCTGGAATTTTATCAGCTAAGGATTTATTTTGAAATTTCTTCACATTTCTTTGCAGCCTTTTGATCTTTGGTAGAATGAGACTGTTTTCTTTAATTGGCCCTTTACTCCTTGTTGCCACGTTGGTTTCCATGACGTCCTTGTAGCTCTGATTCTCTTCCTCTTCAGCATCAAATAATGAAATAGAATCCCACAAAGCCATGGTTTCCTCTTCTTGTTCCTTTGCTGACGTAGTCTTCTCTTTTCTCTCTTCATCTCCATATTCTGTTAATCTAGAATCCAGCCGCTGATTCATGACCAACGTCATCGAATTTATCCATTGAGAACAACTCTTTTCAGAGTGTGGCTGTTGGTGGAAAGTGCAAAAATTGTCCATGCCCACCTCTGTTAAATTCATAGATGCATTATTGTGAGGAGGAGGTTGAGACTGATGGTTATCCTCTCTTTTCTTATAATATGGCTTATAAAACTTTTGTGTTTCCTTTTCTTTCTCCATATCTATGATTTTGTTGGAAAGCTTCTGCATCATTTTGGCCATATTTTCCAAATATGGTGACTTTTCTTCCTTAGGCTTAGTAAACAATAAGGCTTTTCTTCCTGCACCTTTCTCTCCTGACTGTTCTGGGTAATATTCAATACTTTCTCTTTCAGCTTCCACTACTTCTGCCTCTTCATAGGTTTCCATCAAAGTAGGCTTGGCCCTACCTTTGGCAAACATGGCCAAATCAGGGCCTAAAGCTGAAGTATAATATTCAATCAGAACTTTGTCTGAAGGTCTATCCGTTTCAGAAAAATTCTTGAGATAGGCTGCAAACCTTTGTGTGAAACTGTGCACCTTTTCCTTTCTTTCTTTCTTTAAGGCGCATAGCCCTTTCATCAGGGTTGCATGAGTTTTCTGAGTTGCATATTTACTTCTGAAAATTCTTTCGAAGGTATCCCAATCAAGGAAAGAGTTAGCAGGCAACCCAAAGTACCATGATGGCGCAACCCCTTTAAGGGTATGCGGGAACAGTCTGCAGACTACATCCTCATACTCCCTGAACCTTAATCCTTCAATTGCCAAGTAAAAACTTTGTAGGTGATCATCTACTAGTATTTTCTCATTGGGGTCAAACTTGGGCAACATCTTGTCAAAGGCTTGAGGTAGGTCGTATAATGGAGGTGTCAGGTTTAATGGTGATCTGGCTCTCCATGTAGGTGGTGGATTTGGTGGGTTAGGAGGTTGGTTTGCGTTTACTCCAGCAATGAGTCTGGGTGGAGAGTGAGGATGTGAACCAACTAGAGTGCGAGCAAGAGAAATGTGAGGGGTATTTGGGCCTTCTTGGTTCAAAGGTAGCACAACTTCCTGTAAGGCTATTTCTACAAGTTCTTCCCAGTCTCCAACCAAAACTGAGTCTTCCGCTACAGGACGATCTTTCTTTTTATACTCTCTTCTGGGCAATTCAGGGATAATTGGAAATCCTCCAATCTTCTTTACATATGCCCTGGTGTGTCTTCTCAAATCATTAACAATTTCATTGCCAACAGAATATAGATGTTCTCTTTCTTCCAGAATTTGATTATGAAACCCACTGCTCTCAGAACTGTTACCGGTGGAATAATCTCAGGAAAACGGGTTTCCTCGGCCAGCCATACACTGGCGGCCCTCCTTCTAGCGCCAAAACTGTTGAGGCCCAAAAATTCGCAGGCAACAATAGTAAGGGATTCTCCCTAGTCAACGTTCCCAACTAGCCCGTGACTGTTTGGTGTGGGGAATCCGTCCGGTTTGCAGTCCGGCTATCGTAGGTCAAGTAAAAAACAAAGGGGCTTTACCGGTTGCGGCCTAGTCCACCGAGTTTTTGTATTTTGACTTAAGCTATGAAATGCAAGTGCCTAATTAACCATGCAGGGCGATAAGATGCAAGGAGCGGTTACAACGTGATGCGCAGGTTCTTACCTCTCGTCTTAGACTCACTAGCATCTAAATCACATTCAACAAGAAAATTAAAACTACCTACCTAATCTATCCCTAGGGAGCAGGATTATCATTCATTGGTGAGTAATATATTTTGTACATGCATAATGAAAAGTTACAAATAGCTGACACTTCTTTCAAGACACATGAACAATTGCAGATTTTTTGAACAACCAGTTAGCCAATTGTTTTATGAACAACATTCATTACTCACAGTGGAAAACATCACAAAATATACTAAAAAGCATTCAACAAGAACATAGGTTCAGGAAGTTAAACACTCTCACAGTTAATGAAACACAGCTGAAAACGAAATAGTTCCCCTTCAACATTGTTCATTTAATCACATTGATACATTCCACATTTCGATTTCTCCAGCAGGAAAAAGTTGCAGTTTCTGATTGTAAAACGAAATAGTTCCTCTTACAAGCAAATGGTTTACAAATTCTTCCAAGGAAAAAGTGCTTTCTCAATTCTTCTTTCAAATATTTAAACTATAACTCTAGACTGCTTGGGCTTCCCTCTAAACGTATGACCTTTCGGTTTCTCGAACGTTTCATATCCCTCTCTTCATCTTTACTTCGTATGCTCATGATCAGTTGGGTAACTGCTGGACCTTCCCGTCCTTCAAACATTTCATATTCTCCTATGTTGTTTGTTCCTTCGTCTGTCCTTCTGACAACGGTTCGACCAATCCCTTGAGTCCACTTGCAAATAAACCAAAATGCATCATTCATTGGATTTGCATTCCAAAACAAAGCAGCAAATCATATTACTGAAACAACTAATCCACAAGAAAATACCAGGTGTGCCATCATCATTTTACAAATGCCGACAACACTACCTCGTCCTCCTACGAGCTCGTGATAAAACACCAACTGCGGAAATTGGGAGGAAACCGACCTCGGAAGCAAAAGCTCTGCCCAGCCGCAATGACGAGAGAGTAAAGGCTACAGGCATGCGACAGGAGAGCGGGAAAAGGCTTTAGTCGGAAGTTGGAAGACTTTTAAATCGGAAGAAGAATGACTTTCCTAGCCGCAACGGCGGAAGAGAAATAAGCTACGGACAAGCGACGAAAAGGGTCAACACGCATCGACAGTCGGAGCTCTTTATGCTTCGGATGCTAGAAGGGTTTCCAAGCTGTAACAGTGAAAAAGAAAATCCTACGGGCAAGCTACTAAAGACTAAAGCATTGGCTGGTGGGTCGTTTTGGACTTCGGGTACTAAACCGCTTTGGGAGCCGCAACGGCAGAAGAGGAAATGGCTAAGGCTTCCGATTAAGCAAATTTGATGCCCGATCAATAGAAAAAATTAAGTGTTTCAAACTTTAAAAACCAGCAATAGTTAAAACCTGCTTTACTTCCGCAACAATGGCCTTAATAAAGAACACTTGGTTCGATCAATCAAGCGAAAACAAACTTAGAATCTGTGACTTACCATAAATCCCAAACACAATCAAAATTCAAACCTTGGGCGAGAGTTAAGCTTTTACAATCATCTAAAATTAAAACACGACCAAAACTCAAAGGATCCAACGATTAAAACACAATTCTAAATCATGACGGGGGGCCCAAAATTTAAGAAATTTGGGGAAACAGTTGCAACCACAACAAGCTGTCAATTAAGTAGTTGGTCTGCGAAAAAGGTATCCTGAAGATGGACCAAGAGTAGTGGAACTCTGGTGTGTGGAGGATGTAGGCATCGTGACGAAAGGGGGGAGATGCATGAAAAGGTAAGGGGTATATGGGCATGAGTTCTAGTGAGAATGTGAAGGTCGTCGAGGAAACAAGTGGTTGTACAAGGGGAGGAGAAAGGTTTCGAGAGAAGAGGCAAAGGACAGGAGAAGGTCCTGCTGTGATCAAAGTGCGATGCCATGAAGAACAACCACACGGGATGAAGCGACCTTTCTATGATGATGAGGATAACTAGGCCCTGGCTACACCTAGAAGGACAATAGGATCAAACCCTGACAGTAATGTGTCCACACCTCCTCGCACTACTCCACCACAAGGAAGAAACGCACATTCTACATCGACTTTCCCGACGTGTCAGCAATAGTCTAGTAATAGAGCACCAACAAGCGGAAGAAGGCCTAGAATGGCGGGTGACGAAATGAAGTTACCGATATTCGATGGAAATGGCACTGATGATCCAAAGAAGTACTGATTCTTGTGTGAGGCGATCTGGACCGCCCAACAAACTGTCGATGATGATGTCAAGAAAGGTCAGTTGGCCACTACTCTTAGGAGTTGTTCGCAATTCACGCGGGTTCCTTAGGGAGGTACCGCGAAAACATTGGATGAGATCCGAACGGGTCTATTCAAAGAATTCAAGAAGTCGAAGTCTGAGGCTTAGTATATTACTAAATTGAAAGATATCAAACAATTCCCCAATGAGACGATTTGGTCAGCAATTTAAGACATTGATGGCTCAGGTCAGTTTTCATATGAGCGATGTTTATCACAAGGAATGGTTCATCACCACGCTTTTCCCACATATCTGACAACCATTGATGCAACAAAAGATATCGACACAGAGTGAGGCACTGGGGACCGTGATGAAATTGGAGGCATCACCAGTAGGAGAAAGTGCAGTCGGAATGAACTAGATTCAAGCATAGTTGGTCAACCTGACGCTCCAACTGCAAGATATAAAAAAGGCCAAGGAAGATCGTGATGATATTTGGTGCACCTGGTGCCATGCAGATGGCCATACTAAGGACACATGTCCTACATTCCAGAATTATTTTCTTTCTGGAGCCTTGAACCCATTGAGTTGTGCTGGTATACCATGGTGTCTCATATGTCAAGTCTATTGGCATCGACAAGACAACTACAAATACATGTAGAAGATGGTTACGAAGAAGGAAAATATGTATTGCACATATTTTCAATCAGTAGGACATGATGTAAAAAACTATCGAGCTTATGATTTGCTCTAGGAAAGAACGTATGATTCATATTTTGTGAAAGGTGAGGACCCCCGGTAAGTACAAGCACAGCCCCAAGTGGTGCAACTAACAACACAAGTGCCGTATACACCACCACCTCCATTTCAATTTGTCCCCGTGCAACCACCGCAATAGTTTACAGCGCAGCCGCAGTTTGCACCTCAGCCACAGATGATGGTACAACCACAGTATAACCAGGTGCCGCGACTAAAGTATAATCAACCACAATATGTTCAAGCTGTGCACTATGTCCAGTAACAACCAAACCCAGTGCAACAATAAATGAACCAACCGCAGTTTCAGTAACGATGAGTTAGAGGAGGATTCTATGGAGGGTTCAGAGTTCAAGGAGAAGAATTTGGTTGAGGAGGAGGAGGAGGTCATGAATTGATTCAGTGTTACACCTCTAAGGTATTTAGGCATTATCAGAGGGAGTGCCCTCATGCGCACCGTACATACTATGCATCTAGCGATCATAATGTCGAAAATTGTCCTCAGTTGATTGCAAAATGGTAGGCTGGCAACATTCCTCAGTTGTAGAACGTACAAACTCAGAATCATGCTACATTCCCAGCATAGAACCAGCCAATGATGTAGGGTCAAATCCCATCGCAGACTCAAACTCAGAACCCGCCCCAGGCTCAGAACCTATCGATGAATCAACCGATGAATCAGTCAATGAATCAGAACACACCAATGACTCAAGCCCAGAACCTGAATCAAGGATCGACGGTTGCAACAATTCATGTCGAACCACAACTGAAGGATGTTAACGTTGGGATTGTCACTCACGCTGGTGCGACAACTACAAACGATGGACCGCATCAACAAGTTTGGCTCGTTGGCAATAAAAAAGTATCATTTGATATTGCGAAGGAGAAAGACACTTTCTTTGAAGCGAAGCATGCAATTGGAAGAAATACGGGTAAGTTACCAATTATTGACATGCCATCTGCTTTTGACCCATCTGTAGAAGTAGGACCATCGCAGCAACATGGTGCCTTGCGATAGTTCTTTGAAAGTTGTTTATCACTGGAAAGGGACTCTGACACCCTTGTCGAGCTTGAGGCATTATTGTATCAGCTGGATAAGGCAGTGAAAGATTCTACAAAGAACTCTTTGCAAAAACGAAAGACAGACAAGGATATGAGGATGAATATCTAGATCAGATATTATGAGGTTGATTCTGTTATTTTGGATCTCGAATCAGACGTAAACATCCTAACCAAGCAAACTTGGAAGCTGATCGAAAAGCTGACTCTGGGATGATCGCCAGTATAGCTACAACTAGCAAATCAGGCTAAGGTGCAGCCCATTGGTCGCGTCTCTAATCTAGTTGTCGACATTGAAGGTGTGAGAACGCATGCTGACTTTGATGTGATAGAGGTAGTCGAAGATGGTGGCTCCTATCCCGCTCTGCTAGGGATTGGATGGGCTAATGATAGCATGGAAGTTATCAACTTTAAGAAATGAGTTATGACATTTGAAAACAAGGATGTAAGGGTCATTTCTCCTATGGACCCTCAAGAAGGACGTTGATATATTGAACCTGTAAGGGATGAAGCTGGTAGTAGTTGGGATCATGCCTGTAATATCTCTAAGGATTATATTCACCCGACTGTCGATGGTGAACTAGATGGAGCAGTGCTAGTTCTATGCGCTCTAACTCTGAAGATGCTCTGAAAAATTAGTAGAATTGGTTGCATGAAGTATCATTCAAGAAGTGTGGGTTGATTACACAGTCTCTCCGACGCATAGCCACTGAGACTGTCATGTTTCCCATTTATAAAGGACTACTGGGACTATCAGAGTTCCTTCAAGAATTCGAAGAGAAATTTTTTGAACCACAAAGGATATTGGCCCTATAGATTGCGCTGAAGGCTACCCCGGCTCAATGGTGGGTGACATATAAACCAATGATCCACGATTGGGAACAGTGCCGGAGATTGATGATGGTGCACTTCCGTGATTCAAAGGTCTACCATGCAGGGAGATAAGATGGAAAACCTGACCCCACCAATCATTTGATTGAATGTCATACTTTGTGGGCGTCGTGACCCAGAGATGAATGGGTCCACACCAGGGATGATTTTAAGGAACCATACTTATTTAAAAGTGTAGAAATGTTGGCGAATATTACCAATTCTTAAATGCAAACTATAAAATGATTGGCGATATTTTTCAAAAAATATTTTAATTTCCAAGAATTTCATATTGTTTATATAATAATTTGGTGGTTTTTAGGGTGAAAAAATTTTACCCCATCAAAATTGGGCGAAATAGGGCTTCAAAAAATGCAAAATGGTGAATGTTTTTTGGGAGAAAAACATGAAAAAATAGCCCACTGGGATAAAATTTGCCCCTAAAATTATCCCTGGTCCACGCTTTCGGCCATATTCTGGAAGGGATGTCGAGATCCTAGTATGTAGTGGAAGAGTTGCACTGAACTATCTTCACGTGGGAGGAGTTGTCGGTTTGCTTCATACAGACGTTTAGTTTCCAAGATGCCAACCCAGAGGTATGTAATGCTTTACAAATCATCTATGACATCATACTAAAGGTCATCCCTATTTCCTATCCCATTAATCCACATGCGCATTGCTCCATCCAATCCATGATGACCTGCTACAAATTGTCTAGGGAACCCGAAGATGATGATGAGTTGCGGAATGTTAATATTCCAGAGTCTGAAGGAATCTGCGATGTTGCAGCCCCAGACATCTCGATGGATTAAATGAGTCAGTCGTTGAAGATCCGGAAAGTCAGTATTGGGTCGAAAGCGAACCCCAAGTTTGCCAATTTCAAGGACTACTGGGACAAGGAGACCATGGCCAGGATCATGGACCTGCTACATGAATTCCAGGAACTTTTCCCGACACGGTTTTCAGAGATGAAGGGGATTTTGGGAGACCTGGGTGAAATGAATTTTTTTTTGAAACCAGATGCCAAACCTGTGCGACAGAGGCCATATCGACTGAACCCACGATACAAGGACCGAGTGAAGGATGAGATAGACCAGATGCTTGATGCTGGGATCATTGAGCCTGTAGAAGAATCTGAGTGGATAAGTCTGATGGTGGTCTAGGATAAAAAGACAAGAGAAATCCACATTTGTGTCAATTTATGGAAGTTGAATGATGAATGTGTACATGGCCCGTTCTCGACCCCTTTTACAGATGAAGTGCTTGAAGGCGTAGCCATCCAGGAGATGTACTCCTTCACAAATGGATTTTCGAGATACCACTAGATTCGGATTGCGAAGGAGGATCGCCACAAGACCACATTTGTCATGGAATGGGGTTGTTTTCAATATATAGTCATGTCGTTTGGGCTGAAGAATGCACCAGCCATATTTTCTTGCGTAGTTGTCATTGTATTTAAAGATTTTATTCAAAAGTTCCTGCAGGTGTATATGGATGATTGGATTATCTATGGACTAATTAGGGACCATCTTGACAACCTGCAACTGATGCTTGAAAGGTGTCGACAGCATCAGACCACATTAAACTCTAAAAGGTGTATTTTTTGTGTGCCATTTGGCATGCTTCTTGGGCACATAATATGCAAAGGTCTGTTGGTATATCTGGTGAAGATCGCACTAATCGTCATTTTACCACCATCGATGAATGTCAAGATGCTTCAGGAAACACTGGGGCATACCGGATACTATCACAAGTTTATCAAAGGATATGTTGTGATTACTACCCCCATGGAGAAAATACTAAAAAAGGATGCAGCTTATGAATGGACTCAGGGATTTCAAGGAATTTTTTACACCTTGAAGGCCAAGATGGCCTCTGCACCAATACTAATTTTTCTTGATTGGAATAAAGATTTCCATGTGCACGTTGACGCCTCTTCTATTGCGCTGGGGGTTGTTCTTGTGCAACCAAGTGAGGGAGACCTGGATCACCCAACAGCATATGCTAGTAGGACATTTTCATTTGCTGAACAAAATTATACAAAAACGGAAAGGGAAGGCTTGGTGATGGTTTATGCTTTGTAGAAGTCCAAGAACTCCTTGTTGGGCAGATATTTTAATATTTTCACCGATCATTCTGCTCTCCAATACCTGGTCAATAAGCCTATGTTGGGGGGAAATATCTGTCGATGGTTGTTACTCTTCCAGGAGTTTGATTTTGAAATAGTTGTAAAGCCAGGACGATTAAACCCTGGTCTAGATCATATGTCTCATGTTGAGAACGGTGAAGAGCCAACCAATATTGATGACGATTTTCTAGATGCCCAATTGTTCCGTGTTGACATCGTAGATGATCACTATCCACCAATTATTTAGTTTTTGGCCACTGGTGTTGCCCCAGAGGACATGCCAACTAGCCAAAAGAAGCAGCTAGTAGTAAAAGCTTCTGATTTTCAACTAATTGTTGGATATTTATATAAGCAAGGACCAGATTAAATCTTGTGACGGTGTATTTTACCGCATGAGCAGGGTCCCATTCTCGAAGAAGCACATGAGGAATTGCGGGAGGCCACTATGGAGGACGGGCTACTGCACAGAAGGTGTTGCGCATCGGGATATGGTGTCCTATGTTGCATAATGATGCCGCAAACTACGCAAGGAGTTGTGATGTCTACCAGCGTGTCGGTAAACCATCGCGGCGGGATGAGATGCCACTAGTACCACAGGTGACTCTATAACCATTTGATAAATGGGATGTGGATTTTGTGGGTCCTATTTATACACCAGGGAAGCGGACTGGTGCGCGATATATTATTGCTGCAACCAACTATCTGACTAGGTGGGAGGAAGCCGCGCTAGTACTAGATTATACTACTGCGATAGCAACACAGTTCATTTTTTAAAACATTGTGACACGATTTGGGTGTCCTAGGATCTTAATGAGTGACCAGGGAAGTCACTTTGTCAACCGGACGGTGAAAGCACTAACTGAGGAATTGTAGGTGCAATACAAGAGGAGTACACCATACCATCCACGGGCGAATGGGATTGTCGAAGCATTCAACAAAATTTTGGAAACAACGCTAACTAAGGTATGTAATGCTAACCGCGATGACTGGGACTTGAAGATTCCCATAGTGCTTTGGGATTATAGTACTACTTGCAAACGGCTAACTGGATAGACACCATTTAAGCCGGTCTATGGACAAGAGGCAGTCATGCCCATGGAGTATATTGTTCCTAGTTTGCGCATTACAGCGGCGACAGGCATGGATGATGCAAAAGAATTAAAACGTAGAATTGCACAATTGATCCAGCTTGAAGAAGACCACTTTATTGTTGGCTTCCACCAATAGGTTGTGAAGGATCGACAGAAGGTGTGGCATGATCACCACAATAACAAAAAACAGTTTGCAGAGGGTGATCTGGTGTTGTTATATAACAGTAAGTTCAGCAATCATCCCAGTAAGTTACAAATGCACTGGTTAGGTCTGTATCTTGTCCATTCTATTACTTCTGGAGGTACAGTTCAGTTACAACAATTAGATGGCGCAGTATTCTTGACGCTCATTAATGGGATTCACTTGAAGCCCTATAGGATAGGGCCAAAGATGCGCACTACTTGAAGCACTGTGAAAAAAAATGATGAATATTTTGTTTCGGAACAACAAGGCGAGCCTAGGAGAAGAGGCTGCGCAAGGTTAGAGTTTGTAGCGATGCCTGGTCGACCACTTGCGACAGTTGCAGGGATGTGGGTTTGTCAAATCAAGTAATAAATGAAGGTAGTTAAAACAGTTGGCTGGCGGCGCTTGTTGAAGCGATGCACATTAATGGTTGATACGACCGTTAGAGGAGTAGGATTGCCGACGGATTTGGCATCATTAATACCAGATTTAGTAATAATGGTGATAATATATTTGGCAATGATGAGTTTGAATTGGAAGTGGCTATAAAAAGCATGTGGGATGCAGGAGGATGGCATTGTTCAGTCGAGCGAGCAGTGTGTTAAATCATAGTGTGAATTATGCAGTAGGTTGTGAGTTGTTGAGTGAGTTGCAGCGTTGAAGGTTAGATTTGTCGAGTGCATTTTTTGGGTTGGGTCGTGAGGCATGTTGAGCGACCTTGACACCATTGAAATTTCAAGTGAGTTAGAATTCCCTATTCATCCCACCGTTGTCAAAGAAGAAGTCATGAGCATGCCGATTGGCTCATCGTCTATCCCCAAGTGGAAGCGGTAGGCTCAGAAGCCCAGTTCCACGACGTCGCAAAATAGGAAAACCCGCACGCCGGCAAGGGTGCAAGGAGAAGGAACCGCATAGACCAGGCCGTTGAGCTCGGGAGTTGTTGAGTCCATGGTGCCTCGAGGTGTCTCTGTTCATGACATTTTGGGATATGTCACTCCTACGCATCCAGGAGCAAAGCCGAGGCAGCCAACAAAAAAGTTAGAAGTATCCACCAAAATTGTCACCACTGCCGAAAGGGATGATGTGCTCGGTTGAAATCATCCCTGTCTTAATCAGGTTGAGTCGTCGACAGACCCTGAGAATGAAGCACAGTGCATGTGGGAGGAGACTTGCACCAAATGCCGCTAAGAATATGATGCAGGAAGTGGTATTCATTCAAGGATGGAGGACCAACTGCAGCGGCTCATCAAAGCGGTCACTGACTCTTCTGAGTCCATGATGCAGGTGATCCGAGAATCAAACCATGCATAATTCGATGCGGTAAGAGATAAATTAAATTCCATTTTTGATATTTTTTCCAGGAAAACATCTACAATACCTATGGTGTAGGACATCACATTGATCGGCACTGAGCCCCAGGATAGGAACGTACAAGTTCCCCCAACTGTGATCGACGTGGGAAATTAGGAAGTACAACAATTGTTGGAATTGATCCAAAGTGTGGCTTTGGATCTCAATAAATTATCTGTTATGACGTTAGTGGAGCTGCAGCACATTGCTTCCCTAGAACTGATGGACCGGTAGAGAGAACTTACTAAGGGCTATGTCTAGTCATAGAGCACAGTAGAGAAGCTGTAGAAAGAGGTAGAAGAGCTGCATCAAGTCCGAGTGCAGCTAGCAAAAGAAAAAGTGCGAGAGATCAATGCCTTGAAGGCGATGTTGGTTGAGATGCAGCGAAAGGACGTCAAAGGGATTACTGAACTGAAAAAGGTGCAAGATCTCCTGATCATTGAACAAGCGCAAATGTGTGCGAAGTGCAGCAAAGTCGAGCAAGCTATTTCTTAAGCTTGCCAGCACATTTTTGAGAACACGGCCGATCTCACCCAAGTCAAAAAGGCCAAGCAATTGGGGAAAACTATTGTTCAACTTCAGTATACCAACCTGATGCTCAATTCCCTGGTACAACCTACGACACTGTCGGAGCAGGTTGTGAAAAGGAAGGCCTACACTAAATAAATTACAACTCGGTTCGAAGCATGGTGCAAGAGGCCAAGACCATTATGTAGTTGACAACGTAGTTTTGGAAGAGTATTGTCCAAGATGAGCAGCTTGATCAGCTGACTGCACAAGTGCAATAATCCTAATTTCAACTGATGACCTTTAAGACATCACTGAGAGCCATGCCACTGATGGTATAGATCACACCGAACGAGGAACTAAATGAACTACAACAGAGAGCCTCCCGTGCGCAGGAATGCCAACAAAAGCGTCACACTTAGCTTGATGAATTTCAAGAAATCAGTGGACAGTTGGCAGTTAAAGCAATCACCACACTGCAGGAAGTATAGGAGAATCGACAGATGGTCGACGATAAGGCCAGAGAAGAGCACCCAGTGTAGCAATATTTGACTAATTGTCAGAGTATTGCCGACAAAGTCCAGCTTCAGGTTCGTGAGATCACGCAGCAATTTGAATATTTTAAAGCACGAACATCAGCATACACCCTATCAACCTAACATGGCTCAGGGACGAGCCACAAGACCGTGTTTGGGGCATGTTGGTAGGGGTTTTGGTAAGTGAGTTGTGCAGCTTCACGGCAGTTGGGCAAGCTCACACGGTACCACGCAAGGAAAAATCAACACAATGGGCGGCGAAATAACTGTTTTGAATAATTTATATATTATTTGACCAAGTTTTGTCGCAATAGATCATTAGCGGTTATAAGTTAGTTAGAAGTGGACCTTCAATGTAATGCCGCAAGCCTATTTATAGATCTAGTTTTGTAATTAAAAAGACAAGTTTTTGGAGAACTGAATCTTTAGAGATCTAGAGTCTATGAGTATCATATGAGGTCTAGTGTGATCTGATCTTAGAGAATTTCTAGTATTAGCTACGACCTATCTAGGTTGCATTTTTTATGTATTCAACCTCCAGTTTTGGAGAAGAATTGTCCGGTTTTGGATCTTTTGCGCAGAGATAATATATATGACAGTTGGTACATAAATCTCATCTTTTGTTTTATTGTTCTCTCTGCTGCGATCTATCTTGTTATGATGTTGTGACGATCTAGATCTGGTATGATGTTGTGAGTTGTTAGGATGTCATTATGTTTTACTTTATTCTTGTTATACTAATGTGATGCGAACTATTTTAAGTATTTAATATTGATGTTGCATTATGAGGTTGGATAGTTTATATGCTGTTGCAGTGACAAATATATGATGCACTCTACAGTCATGAAAATGAGTTAGTGATGATTGCATAGTTCTCGATCTCTTAGTCATACTTTTTTCCTGTTGGATCCCCATATCCTCCATCCTCACTGTCGTAAACTCAGTTCCGACAACTCTCCCTTTAACATCTCGAGTGAGACTTCCTCCGCTCTACGGATGTTGTTGGATAGGGTAAAACCTGTTTGGGCCGGTGCTCAGGGAGATCGTGCTGGTTGAGCGTCGACAGAGTGAGAACCCCTGTCGACGAAGCTTTGTTGGTGGGTGTTTTCCAACACTCGTATCATGTAACTTAGGTCCACAACCGTAAATGGAATCGATTTAACTTCATTACAATTAAATTTTTGGCACTGCTGTGAACTTCCCTAGCCATTATTTGACTAGAATTCAATAAACCCTTTTTCAAAGCTAATATTAAATGTCAAACTAGAAGCAAGGCAATACTCATTGTAAAGGGCAATGTGCAGTAATAGGAAGAAGATAGAGATTACCAACAAAGGACATACCAAGGAATATCATAGTCAAACAAAAAATATGTTGAGAGAGAAACCAACCTTAGTGAGTTCTGCTTGTGAGTGATCAATTACAGGAGATGTAGATCCAGTAGGGGCAACATGACCATTTACAGCATTATTGATAGCTACATTTGCAAAAGGATCGGGTGTGTTTCCACCATCCTTATATTTTTTAGTTTCCATAAGCTCCACCTCCTCCTCTTCTACCAACTGAACCATAAGAGGTTAGCATACACAGATATGCCTACAAATTCATACATCTTGAATGCAGTGGCTTACTAATATAAATGCCTTCATAACAACCAACTGGAATATCTAATTGTGGTAAAAAACAAGCAGAAGTTGTGAAGAGAATTCTTATACTATTGCTTAGTACTCTTATTTGATGCTTATGGATGGTTATTTGGATGTCTATGATACTTGATTCTTGGTCAATGGATATCATCTTCAATTGTCTGATAATAAGTTATAATCGGGTAAGACCTTTCTCTATTATATTGGATGCTTGTCATTGAAAAGTTGAATAGTGTGCATGTTTCTCAAATTTGGTTGTGTTGCTCTTAACCTTTGTTATGTCACCACAAGCGGTGATATATATGGATGGGTTATGTATATTAATCCAACCAACCATACATTGTTTAATTTTTCATGGTTGTAAAGTTTTTAAAATTTATATTAAATATAATTATTTTAATATCATTTATTTGATTCTTGATTGGGCTATATTTCAGTGACGTAGGTTTTGATATCGGCTCCTCCAGTGTTGGCGGCGTATCAGACGTCATAGGTTTCAGTTGGATATGTTGCAATTCAATTAAAACTTGAGTATGGTTGTTAGTTTTTCTTTGATAATGAAAACTTTTTGGAGTTTGAAGCTCGAATGTTCTATAGCAAACTATTTTTGTTTGCTCAGAGTCGGGCCTGGAAATTGACGGCCTACAGAACCTTTGTTGGTTTTAAAACCGTATTTGATAGGTGGATTATTTTTTGCACGTCACCATCTACCAGTTTACAAAATTGCATCCCATCAAATTGACGTCTAACTACTTTTCTTACCCGTCATAAATTCTAGTAACTCCTTTTAGTCATAACCCCTGGAAAAACAATTATGGCCACTGCCAGTGAACATTTTTGTTTATTTTGGAAAACTAAGGAAACATTGGATAATGTTTTATTTTCTAGACATAAAAACTTTAACAAATGTAAAAATATTAAAATGTTGTTGTTGAAAAAATTAAAAGCCTCGTTTTCAAGTGTGAGCTCCCCTCCAAATTTTCATGGCCTCTTCCTAGTAGTAGCTTTCTGGAACTCTTGTATGGCGTTTTTGAGTTCAAGTGATAGGATTGAATCCCATGGAAAGGATTTAGCCGTAGTTAGGACATGGTGAGCAATGGGGGTCCATTCTTTCTTGAAGTAAGAACAGTTGGGGAGACCATAAATCCTGCATAGCATTGTTGCAAGCAGGGAATAAGGTTCCTTGAACCATTCAATGGGGGAAAGGTCATCTTTCATCTGGGAGAACTTGCGCGGTTCAGCCATCTAGGATTTCAGCATTTGGTCGAAATTGAACCTAGACTTAGCAGCATTAACAAATTATGCATCAAGGAGCTACGTAAAAGGTTTAAGGGCGTAAATTCTCACAAAGGTTTCGGAGCGGAAATTGGCCAATTGCATTCCAATACTGGTGTTGAAGGAACGGTCTTTCAGGTTAGCGTGGTCTATAATCCATCTAGCTACACCATTGTAGGGGAGGATGCCTGGTCTTGTAGCAATCATGTGAAGGCCAGAATCCCTAATTCTCTCATAAATGAGTTGATTGGAAGTCTGAGAGGTCATTGTTATCAAAGATGGAATAAAATTGAGACCAATCCAACTGGTAAGTTTCAGACACTCGCTCACTGGTATTGGAGAAGACACCAAAATTGGGGTCTTTGGTAAACATGTCTTTCTGGAGGTTTTTGCTCCTGGTAATTCGGGGTGTTTTGGATGTCGCCATATCCTATTCGAATGATGGTACCAGTAATTAAATTGAATTATACAGGAAGCACAGTAAGCAATTCAAATTGTGAGAAAGCGACTTGATAACCAACCTGAAACCGTGGTGAACACTGTCAAAATTGCTTGGTAAAATCTGGATGTAAATTTACGTAGGAGAGCAAATTACAATGGTAAAAATAGTTAAAAAATCGTAAATAAGACCACCGTATTTATAATTCATGGGTAATAATACAGACCGTGGGATTAGGGTGAAAAGAATGGTCAGGATCAAGTTTTGCGGGATGTGGGGCCAAACATGAAATTTGAAAATTTTATTAGTCATTCCATAACCCGCATTTTGCATTTTGCGGGGTGCGGGATGCGGAATTGCAAAACAAAGAAAGCTTTATTCAATCAGCTCCGCACCTTGCATTCCACATTTGGCGGGATGCGGGTTGCGCACTCATGCAAACTAGACAATTAATAAATGACAATTCCGCAACCCGCATTCCGCAATATGCGAGATGCGGATTGTGGCTCGATGAAAGCATATCTAAAAAAACCCTTCCGCATCCCACATTCCGCAAATTCTGCATTTGCGGAATGCGGGTTGCAGGAAGCGAAAAATCAAAATATCCAACTAAAAGACCCCACACTCCGCAACTTGCGGGTTGCAGGATGTGGGTTGCGGGACAGCCAAACACTTCAAAACAAACAGTCTTTCCGCAACTTAAAACAAACAAATAAGGCCCTGACTTTTCTATGAAATTTGGTTAAGTTTGGGAACCCCATGAGTCGATAAAAAATGTAATAGAAGCCTACTAGGTCACAAAGGATCTTACCAAGTTACCTTCGTATGTGTGATTGGGCTCCCGTGTCAAAATAACATGGGATCTATTGTACCTACAACAAATGGTGACTTGCTGGAAGAACCAGTTATCTCTGCAAAACAATAACCTTTTCCAATCAAACCTATCAGTAGACAAAAGATTAACTCTCAAGAAATGTTAATATATGAATATAACCAACCAAGAAATGTCAAAATTATTAATGCATTCCCATCCATGGTCATTTTTAAAAGTTGCAACTCTGATTCAGAGATGTCATTGGAGGATTGGGATCATTTGAACTCAGGCTGACATAGGCATGCAATTTAAATTTGAACCTGGGGTCAGAACTTTACCAATTTTGGATTTTACACAGAGGCCACTGAAACCACCATTTATTCCTTCTCCTTTTTTCTCTTTTTTTTTAGAAAATAAATAGCAAGATTGTAATGGAATAGGACCACCGCCCCATGTTCTGGTGATCAGTGCCATTCACAAACCTGACTTGGAAACAGAACAAGTCGGCTCGGTAAAGAGAGCTCTTGTCTTCCAGCTATATGGCCGAAAGCAACTATCATTGCTTGGATACCATCTGGTGATATTTTTAGTCCAAAATGAAGCCTATGATCATAGTGAGGCTGGCCTTAGATAGGACCCCCTCATCCTAATGCACAGTACTCTCTTGTTTGGGAATGAATGGGGTTCTATTTCGCACATGGATTACAAGACACTGCCATGGCTTGGTGTCCACATGATGGCAAATTTACTCATTGATGCTCTGTAGATCATGAATGAGTCAACCTATGATAGGATCTCCCATATTCCAAAAAACTGGAAGCCAACTCTCCATATTATATGGCAAAGATGTCATTCCACTGAGAACTTATGAACATAATGAGCTTGCTCATGATGAGACCCCTCATCTTGCAATCGATATGATAAAATATATGGCCATAATTGAATTCCAAAGGGTAAGACTGACCGGGCTATAAAAATATGTTGCAGTGCTCTAATGAGACCTTAGACAGGATCAACCTTTTCTTCCACAACTATCATCATCAGAGTAAGGCATGAAGAATATATTAACCTGGACGAGAGAGCATTAATACAAAATTCTATAAATTTGGTTATAATTCAGATATAACAGATCCTGATACGAGTTGGAAAAGATAGAGACTGACGAGCCTATTTTGGTTGAGAGTATTGAGTGCTGAAGAAAACTGATTGCTCATTATTGCCAAGTGTGTAGGGATTACCAAAAGCTATCAATGTGTTGAGGCCTGGAAAATCATAGGTAACAACAGTTAGGGATTCTCCCCAGTAAACGTTCCCAACTAGCCCATTCTGTTTGGTATGGGGAATCTGCCCGGTTTACGGTCCGGCTACCGCAGGTCAAGTAACCAAAATAAAGGGTTTTACCGGTTATGGCTTGGTCCACGGTGTATGTTTTTAATTTTTGTATTTAAGTATGAGATGCAAGTTCCTATCTAAAAATGCAAATTGATAGAGAATACGAGGAGCGGTCACAATGTGATGCACAGGTTCTTACCTCTCGTCTTAACTCTCTCGCATCTAAACCACACACAGCTAAAAAAAACTAAAACTAACTATCTAACCTATCCCTGGGGAGCAAGATTATTATTCATCAATGAGTAATGTATTTTGTGCATGCATTAAGAAAAATCACAGATAGTTGTTACTTATTTCAAAACACGTGAACATTTATAGATATATGAACAACCAGATAGATAATTGTTTATGAACAGCATTCATTACTCATAGTGGAAATTTCATAGAATAAACTAGAGCGCATTCATAACAAGAAAATAGCTTCAAAGAGTTAGAACGATCTCACAGTTAATGGATAACAGCTGAAAACGAAATAGTTCACATTCAACAAATCCATAGCACAACATTTGAAACCTTCCACAAAGCTTTCTCCAACAGGAAACTTGTAATTTCTTTATGCAAAAAAAAATAGTTCTTCTTACATCATACTTTCACAAATCTATCTAGGAAAAAGTCCCTGCTTCTATCTAACTCTCCTATACTTATACTACAAGCAAAACTCTTGGGCTACCCCTCAGTGACCTTTGGGCTTTCCCCCAACCGTTCAGTCCCACAATTTTGTCTTTTAGTGAATGCTCATGATTTATGTAATACATTACATTTCAGATTAAGGTTTAAGAGCACTTTATAAAAGGGACCAGCTTGGTAACTGATGAACTTTTCCAAAACCCGGGCCTCTGTTGCTATTGATTCTGCTCAGTAATCTGTTGATCTTTTGAGATCCTGTTGATCTCAGACCTCCACTTTCTCCTTCCTTTTCTATCTCTACTTCTTTATGCTCCAGCTTCGTCTTTCTTTGTTGCCTCCCTTCTGCTTTGTCTTTTAGATATATCTTCCTTACAGCAATCGCCCTGTCATGAAAATAGCATATTTTAGACCATTTAGTGTTTAACAACGTGAGACAAACTTTATCAATACATGCATTCTGTAAAATAAACTACAACAATATTAATGCATGAAAAGATAAGGCAAAGAAAATCCCGCAAGCTGGGTTTGAAAATCCTGTAATCCCGTTGTCGACCAACTAAAATCACAATCCCAATAGAACAGACTCTTTATCTCAATCCAGGCCGCATATGGACTAACTCGAAACCCTCTGATGAAAGCATGAACCAAACAATGTAACCGCTAATCCTCAAAACACCAAATCCCAAACTGCGCTCTTGCCCTCAGAAAACCCTGACTCAACCAGCACTCACGGGAAAACTCGTCCATTCCATAACATAGAGTAAAAGCACACCAAAAAGAATCGGCGGGGAAAAACCTACCGGCAATCGGAATCAAGAAACGCTAAGCATCGAGCTGACAAAATCCTCATCGGCGAACGGAAACTCTATACGTCGGACGGTTAGTTCACTAAGTTATCGCAACGGTGGAGACCATATAGACTAAGGGTTCCGAGGTGAAATAAAATGTCAGTAAAATAAAGCGTTAAAAACTGTCATCCATGCATCGAAGGTCGGAAGAACTAAGGACAATGCGTCGGCAAATAGTTCATTGAAAAAGCCGCAACGGTGGAAAGTAATCAGACTACGGCTTCTGATCAAAGTCATAAACCATTCCGATAGCGAAGAAACAAAAATAATAAAAATCAATAAACCACGAAATCGGTGAAGATAAGCACTAATCCATCGGAACGTTCATTAGTTGGCTTCCACAATGGCAGCCACATAAAGAAATACGGCCCTGATTCATTGTTCAAAAAGCTTTCAACAACTAAAAACAAAAATATATCATCGCAAAGCCAAAAGGTTTGAACCAATAAAACCACGCATCGGCGAAAGTAAGAACTGTCCATCGGCCAGTTCTCTATCTGTCCTCTGCAACAATAGCTGCATGGATAACTAAAGTTCTGAATCAAACTTCAACTGAATTTTGATAGGCTAAAACAAAACATCGACAGAGCAAAAGTTAAAAAAATAAACAAACTTCATAATTAAAAGCTTTGGCTAGACAAAGGCACATTTAGATCATCCAACTTGCGAAACGAAGGAGACAATTTACCTAAATTCAAACTAAAAAAAAATTGTAGCAGAGAAACAACTGAGTTCAGGAAACCGAATAAAACCAGGCAAAAATCAACAAGGAGGGTCCAAAATTTTAAAAATTTGGGAAAACCGTTGCAGCTGCAACACAATGTCAAGTAAACATTCAGAAAAATAAAAGGAAAATAACACACCAAACCTATATACATGGTTGAACCAACCTTTTTCAAACAAAATACTTCTTGAGCAGAAAAACATTCATTGGATAGGTATCAACGACCCCTTCCAGTGTTTGTAGTCGAACCGTACTAGGACCAATCTTTTCTGTAACAATGAATGGTCCTAGCCAAAGTCGTTGAAACTTGGTGTACTCTTTGTTGTCCTTGTGTTGTTTGTCCCATCTCAACACTAAATCTCCCACTGAGAAGTCTATGTCTGATGAAGACCTCTCGTCAAACCATTTTGCAACCAACTGTTGATGTTGGTAGAATTTATTCTTGGCTTTGTCTCTATCCTCTTCTAACTTGAGCAAAGAATCAATCCTCTGCTGTAATGGGGAAGAGTCATTTTCTTAGACGGATTGGGCCAATTGCAACGAAGGAATGGTGAGATTAGATGGCAAGACCGATTCCTTGCCATAAACAAGGCAATAAAGGGAGTTACCATAGAGCATAGTAAATTTGGGTGTGCCAGTCTTTATGGTGTGAAGCCACTATCTTTTTAAGGATGTTTATCAAGTTTTGGTTTGAATATTCCGCAATTGGGTTATTACATGTGCTATCAGAGCACGGTTCAGACACTAGTCCTGAATGTGGCTCAACTTGCATAAATAGAATAGTAGATTTAAAACATGCATACTGATTTTTACCTTTCTTTTGAATTATACTTTCAGAGAATTTTTTTGAGTTAACTGTAGGTATGGAAATATTGGAAGAATATGCGGATGAGGAGTCCCCATTTACTGAACAAAGTAATCCTAAAAGAGAACCTATACAAGAAGAAATAACTAATAACTCTTATGAATTATTACAAATAGTCAAGGAACTAAGAACAGAGGTGAAAACGGTCAAAAAGGAAAATGAGAGAATTCTGAGAGCTCAGGAGGAGCTAAATCAGATTTTAATGGAAAGATTTCAGAATGAAGAAAAAGACAAATGAACAGAGTCTGAAGATATGCCTTACCAACATAAAGATAAAAAGTCTAAACAGTTTAAAATTGAAAGTTGCTCATCTTCTAAATTTTATGGTGATCCACATAAAAATAATTATCAATATACTAGTGATAGTAGCAAAGATAATCATCATACAAGAAAGAGAAATTTTAAACCTTACGAAGAAATCTCTAAAGATTTCAAGAAAATTAAGCCCCCAACCTTTAATGGTGAAACTGAGAAGGGAGAAGAGGCTGAATTATGGCTGTCTGGGATGAAGAAATATTCTCAAATTTATAATTACTCTAAACAACTGAAAGCCAGAATGGCTATTTATAACCTCACTGGGAAGGAAGATATTTGGTGGAAGGACCTAAAAAGAGTAAAAGGCATTAGGGAGAAAAACATTAGCTGGAGTACATTTAAGAAATTTTTGTCTGAATAGTACTATGAGGAGCGGGCTAAGAAATTTAATGAATTAAAACTTGGAACAATGAACATGAAGGAACTAAACAGTAAATTTCTAAGTCTGCTCAGATATGTGCCTTATATTGTGGACAAGAAGCCTAAGGTACAGCGGTTTTTTAGCTACTTACCCTTTCATATAAAAGACAGAATTGAATATGACAATCCAAAAACTTTAGAAGAAGCAATGAAAAAGGCAAATTTCTTTTATGAACAGAATCGCAAAAAGGAAAGTATGACAAACTGGAAGGCTAAAAGAACTAATAATTTTGAACAGAGGAAGAAAAGTTTTGTACCTAACCGAAATTTTAAGAATAATAACACACAAAATTTTCCTAATCAAAATTTGCAATGGAAAAAAAGTAATTCACAGATAAATCCAAAGGGTCAAAGAAATAAAGAATCTGTTAATAATCATAGTAACTATACCAAGAATTTTGAATGAAAGGAACCAGTAAAGTGTTGGGAATGTAATGGTCATCATTGTGCATCAGTTTTTTCCAACCGGAAGAAGACTGTTAGCAATATACATATGATATAGGAGGAGATGACTGTCGGTGATCTAGCAAAGATGATGCCTAGGATCAATGCAGCACTGGAGAACAGGCAAGCAGATTATCAAACTTCCATGGTGGAAGTGCAAGGTAAGCTTAATCAAATACCTATATCTATTTTAATTGATCCAAGGGATAGTTTAATCTATATTTCTCCTGAATTATTAGAAACATGTAAGCTATCAATAGAAAAGTTTGCAAAGTCTTGGTTAGTCCAGCTAGCTATTGGTGCAAAAAGAAAGGTGATCAGTTTTGTTAAGAATTGTACTGTAAAAATGGATCAGTTTGAAACCTCAGTTAAGCTTAATGTTTTACCTTTAGGTTCTTATGATATGTTAAATGGTATGGATTGGTTAGAATAGCATAGGGTAATCCTGAACTATTTTGATAAAACATTTACTTGCTTAAATAATGATGGAAAAACAGTAAATGTAAAAGGAATCCCTAAGAAAACGGCTATAAGACAGATCTCTACTTTGCAGCTTAAGAGAGTTGTTCGGAAGGGCTGTAAATCCTTTTTTGTAACAATAATTAATGAAGAAAATACTAATAATGAAGATAAAATAAAACTGAAAGACATTCTGATCCTGAGAGAGTATTCGAATGTATTTTCGGAAGAAATTATGGGACTGCCTCCAAAGCGGGAATTAGACTTCACTATTGAGCTGGTACCTGGTACAGTGCCCAGCTCGAAATCCCCTTATTGGATGAATATACTAGAATTAAATGAACTAAAGTCACAATTAAAATAACTCATTGATAAGAATTATATTAGACCCAATGTGTCACCCTGGAGAGCACCTGTTATTTTGTTAAGAAGAAGGACAGAACTCTACGATTATGTATAGATTACCGTCAACTAAATAAAATGACTATAAAAAACAAATATCCGTTACCCCGCATAGATGATTTGTTTGATCAGCTACGTGGAGCAATTGTATTCTCAAATATTGATTTACGATCTGGTTACCACCAGGTCCGAATCAAAGATGAAGACATCTTTAAAACAACTTTTAGGACCAGGTATGGTCATTACGAGTTTGTTGTTATGCCATTTGGGCTTACTAATGCCCTAGTTATTGTCATGTGTCTAATGAATAATGTAATGCATAAATACCTTGATAAATTTGTGGTCGTATTCATTGACGACGTCTTAATTTACTCAAAATATGAAGAAGAACACAAGAACATTTAAAAATTGTCTTACAAGAGATACGAGAACATCAACTCTATGCAAAATTTAGCAAATGTGATTTCTTTGGATAAAATACAGTATCTGGGTCATGTAGTGACTAAAGAAGGAATTTTTGTTGACCCCAAAAAGATAAAGGCAATCAAAGAATGGCCAGTCCCAAAAGACGTAACTGACGTACGATCATTCATGGGGATTACTGGCTATTATCGAAGAGTTTTCAAGAATTGAAAATACCATAACTTCTTTACAAAAGAAAGGAAAGAAATTCGAGTGGAGTCAAAAGTGTGAAGATAGCTTTAAAAAGTTAAAAACGTTATTAACTACTACACCAATCTTAAGAATTGTTGACCCTAATAAAGATTTTATAGTAGGTACCGACGCATGCAATGACGGTTTAGGTGGACTTTTAACTCGAGAAGGACACGTCATTGCTTATGAGTCTAGGAAGTTGAAGATTCATGAGAAAAATTATGCGACCTATGACTTAGAATTGGCTACTTTCATACATGCCTTAAAAATGTGGCGTCATCATTTAATCGGAAGAAAGTTTATATTAATGGCAGATAATAAAGGGTTAAAATATCTGTTGGATCAACCTAACTTAAACGCTAGGCAAGCTAGGTGGATAGCTTTCCTCAGAGAGTATGATTTTAAAATCCAACATATTAAAGGAAAAGAAAATAAGGTTGTTGATTCTTTAAGCAGAAATGAAAAACTAAATTTTGCAACAGCAATTAGCACCTATAAAATAGATTTAGAAGAATAGCTAGAAGGAATAGGACAAGATGAAAATTATCAGAAATTACAAACAAGGGTAAGAGAAAATTTAATTGAAAGTTTAAGTACAGGGTATAGTTTGAACGAAAAATTATTATTATTATATAAAGATAAATTATACGTACCTAATGTACCTAAGATTAAGTTGTTGATTTTAAATGAAATTCATAAGACCCCTTATTCAAGGCATCCAAGTTATCAGAAAACTATAACTATGCTAAGAAAGGATTTTTTTGCCAAATATGAAAAATGAATTGCCAGAATATATTGCTAAATGATTTTAATATCAGCAAGTAAATACTGAACACCAACATCTAGCTGGGTTACTTCATCCATTACCTATTCCTAGCTGGAAGTGGGAGATAATCAGCCTTGATTTTATCACCGGATTACCTAGAAATCAAAACTTAAATGACTCAATAATGGTAGTTGTCGATAAATTAAGCAAGGTAGCTTATTTTATACCTATAAAAACTACTTATAAAGCTACAAATATTGTTGATATTTTCTTAAAACAAATTTTTTCATTTACATGGAATACCGAAAATAATAATTTCAGACAGAGACCCTAAGTTTACGGGCAACTTTTGGAAGTTTTTGTTTAAAGGACTAAATACTACACTAAACTTCAGTACCTCTTTCCATCCTCAGACAGATGGATAGACTGAAAGAGTAAATTAGGTATTGAAGGATCTGCTCAGAATGTATGTAAAAGAACAACCAGGTAAATAGGAAGATTACTTACAACTGGTAGAATTTGCTTACAATAATCACTACCAAGCCTCAGCCAGATATAGTCCTTTTAAAATTTTGTATGGAAGGAAGTGCAATACCCCCATCTCATGGAGTAATCCAGTTGACAGGCTAGTATTATGACCTAAATTATTAAAAGAGATGGAGTTAATTGTAAAAAAGGTGCAAGGTAACTTGAAAGTTGCGCAAGATCGAAAGAAAAGTCAAGCAGATCTTAAATGAACTCAAAAGGAGTTCCAAGTAGGTGAACATTTCTTTATTAAGGTCAGACCTAAAAATAGTTCTCTGAGGTTAGGAAGTTGTGCTAAGTTAGCACCCCGATATTGCGGACCTTTTGAAATACTGTCCAGAATAGGACAGGTAGCATATCAGTTAGCTTTACTGCCAAACTTAAAGGTTCACAATGTTTTTCATATTTCTATATTTAAAAAATATGTATGTGATGCTACTCATGTTATTAACTCGAATGATGTGCAGGTGGAGCCCGAAGGATATTTTCTGGTGGAACCTGATTGTATCCTCGAAAGGAGGGAGATCTCGCTTCGGAATCGCACCATTGGTCAGGTGAAGGTGCAATGGAAGCACCTTAGTCCAGAAGAAGCCACCTGGGAATTGGAAAATCATATGCGGGATGCATATCCAATTCTATTTTAGGGCAATTCTGAGAATGAAGAATAAATAACATCGAGGACGATGTTATAAATTAAGGGGGTGTGTATGTCACATGCCCCAATTTGCAAAACAATTTCATGTTTTTGAGAAACATTATGTTATATTTTATGTTAAAGTTTGTAATTAATGACCAAGTGGGGTCAAGGATAATTTAATGTATTGCATAATATTTTATTAATAAATAAATAAAAGATGAGACAATAGCTTAGGGAAGCTGTTAAATGAGTGGTTACTGGTCAATTGGTGGAGGAGGCTGGGTTGAGAGCATATTGACATGTGGCAGCATCCTCAAACTACTTCTAGTTGTTGCAGGTGGCAACTTCCCTATTTGTGTGGTCATGATTCCCCAAGAAAGTGGAACAGAAGCAGGTGGCTCATTAAGTAAAAACTGACCCAAAAGACCTAGGCACGCTAATAAAACTTCCCATTGAAGACAGTTGAGGCTGCTCATTCTGGATTGGTGATCATTCTGAGTGAATGAAGTGCACATGTGAATTCGATGGAGGGGACTAGCTGAAGTAAGTTTGAGGGGATAAGTGTTGAATATCTAAACTAGTGCAGCTATTCTAAAATGAGTTCATAATGTTGTAAGCAGAACTGAGTTACTGTTGAACACTCGGTGGAGTTGCAGAAGATTTCTAGAGTACATCTCTCAACTAGTACTTCTACTAGGAGGACTATGAGATAAGCTCGGGGGTCCTGAGAATTGCAGTCCAGCTCTTCTCCAGGAGTTGGTTGGGAGGAACAGCTTCCTTAAGCTGTTGTCACCTTATCCACACTTCTAGGTTTTGCTTAGTTCAGTTATTTAAATTATTCACTGTATCTGGAAAGTTTAAGAGTTTTTTAATTAATATAGTATGTATTTGTTTTATTTTTTTTTAGGGATAAATAGGAGAATTATTTATGCTGTGAAAATTAGTAATTAGCTAGATTAGGGTAAATTAGTAGAGAAATTTCTAATTTAATTGATAGATAGAAAGAAAATACATAAACTGTATTTTTCCACACCTTTTGCAAGGCAGTACTCTAGTACAATAGGTTTATTTATTTTCAAATAGTGGATGCAATATAATATGAATGTAGGATGTAAATGGTTATTCTCTACAGGATTTTGTATAAATTATTTATAGATCTTTAACTGTATTTGTGTTATTTACTTGAAGAATAAACTAAATAAAGATAGAAGAAAAATCCTAAGTATTACACTCTGGTTTGTGTAATATTTTACACTGTAAAACCAGCAAAGTTACATATTATAAACCTAGTTTGTAATCCTATTAGATAATGTAGGAACAGTAAATTATCTAGACTAAGTTAAACTTAGCAAAACAGTAAAACTAGGTTAAATATTTACCCAGTTAGCTCACTTATGTAAAAATGTAAACTATGGTTTACTGAAATAAAAATACTAGCTCTATAAACTTTTTAAAAGAATTAGGGTTTACAAAAGATATGTTCTTTCCCAATAGGATAAATTCAAAATTTATAATATAAAAACCTAACAATGTATTCCAGAAACTACAGAAAAGAAATACATTTATTCAATAATATCATTCTCAGTTCTATTTCCGTAATTCATTGCAGTATTATTAATTTTTGCTGCTATCAAAGTATTTCCTTGCCAAAGGTCTTCAAATCATATTCCTTTAAATAAGAAACAAAATTTCTTACTGATCTATTTAACCCTAACAATCGAAAAGTAAATAACAATAAAAATAGATAAAATAAACAAAATATACATAAATTTAATCCAAACAGAGACACTGCTAATTCAACCTTAAGCTATGAAAATCCTTTTAATATTAAAAGAATTAGGGTTTACAAAAGATATGTTCTTTCCCAATAGGATAAATTCAAAATTTATAATATAAAAACCTAACAATGTATTCCAGAAACTACAGAAAA
>LPNX010523985.1:558684-592190 GCA_001517045.1 Pseudotsuga menziesii
CCTCAAACATTTTATGTTACATGAAAAATTTTAATTTTTATGAATTTTTGGGTAATTACATGTGGTATCAAGCCCATTGCCCTGAAGATAGTAATTAGCAGAAAACTTAAGCTTGATCCCCTTTTCAAGGGCGTAGCTGGTCAGGTCAATAGATTGGAAATATGAGGCATTGTCAAAAACAAGATACTTGGGGGTGTCGAACCTAGTGATTATCTGATTTTCAAGGAAGGAAATTACCTGGTTCATGTTACACAGCCTTAAAGGAACTGCTTCTACCCACCTCATAAAATAGTCAGTGGCTGTCAAGATATATTTATGTTGTAATGAGGATACGTGGTTGATGGGTCCGATGATATCCAATCCCCACTACTGAAATGGGAATTGAACTGCTATACGCTACAAGGGAAAGGCAAGTTTCTTGATTTTTCCAGCGCCCTGATGATTTTATGAGTCGTTGTATCACCTAAGAAATGTCCACCCGTAGGCCCTGCATGAAATTGAAATAGGAAGTCATTAGTCTGATCCTTTTCCAGGCATCTAAGAAACACTCCCTCATAATTCTTCCTAAACAAAACATTATCAATAAGCTGATAAGGGGTTGATTTCAGCCTTAGGGCGCTACATTTTTTGGGATCTAGGGTTTCAGTAGCAAACCCATTATGAAGAAATAATTTGATGTGATCATACCATTCAGATGCTACAGTTTCAAGAGCATTAACAAAACCTGTAGGGGTATCCTCTTCCGATTCCCAATCAGTTTTCTGATTTTTAGGGTCATTTGACTGGGCAATGAGCTGACACAAACCTTGTCCTCTAACAATCTTCGCAGGCTTGATCTCCAAATCATATTCTTGAAGGGCGTTCATCCAGTGAGCTCTCTTTTCTCGCAACTCCTTTTGGATGAGGACATTGCGAATGGCTGTATAAGGGACAATCGCCTTAGTCCTTGACTTCAACAGATAAGGCCTGTAATGTTTTACTGATTTATATACTATGTAGGCCTATTTTTCAACCTGGGAGTAATTGATTTCAACCCCTTTGAATGTCGAACTCATGAAATAAATGGGGATCTCAGCGTCTTCGTGATTTTTCTGCGTGAGGATAGCTACGTAAGAAAAGTCAGTAGCAAACATATACAATATAAAATATTTATTGAAATCTCAGGACATGAGAGCAGGTTCTTTTGCTATGGTTTTCGGAATTTCAGTAAATGCATTCTTTTCTTCATCATACCACTTAAATGATACATCCTTCTTGACTAGGAATTGTAGGGGTTTCACAACTTGAGCAAAATTTCGAACAAATATATGAACAAAATTGATCATACCCAAGAATGACTGCATTGCCTTAAGAGATTTAGGGAAATCGATCTTGGAGATTGTGTCAACGCGTTCTGGATCGATGATCATACCTTCCTTCGAAACTACGAAACCCAACAACTTGCCTTCTTTTAATGCAAAGATGGACTTCTTGGGATTGAGGGAGATGCCAAATTTTCTGCACCTTTCAAATACCTGTTTTAAAGCAGAGAAATGGTCCTTTCATTTTTTAGATTAAATGGTAACATCATGTAAGTATACAACGACATAATTATGGATCAAACCCCTAAAAACTATGTCCATAGCTGTCTGGAACGTGGCTCTTACATTTATTAGTCCAAACGACATTCGTCTATATGCGAATGTTACCCAAGGGGTCCGAAAAGTAGTTTTGAGTTGATCATTGGTCGCAACCAGGACTTGGTTGTAGCCAGAAAAACCATCTAGCAGTGAAAACATCTCCGATCTGGCTACTTTCTGTAGGATTTGCTCCATTGGAGGCATAGGGTAGTTATCTTTCTCAGAGGCCTGGTTGAGATTCATGAAGTCTACGCAGAGTCTAATTTCCCCATTCTTCTTATGAATGGGAACCAATTTAGCTATCCACTGTGTGTGCTTGAAGGGAAATATGATTATGGCTGAGCGCAGCTTGTCGAGTTCTTTCTTGACAGGAGGATCCAGACTGGGGTGTATTTTCCTTAATTTCTGCTGATAGGGCTTTACCTCAAGTTTCATGGGGATGTTATGATGCATGATGGTAGTATTGAAAGTCCTAAGTTCATCATATGTCTAGGAAAAAACATCTTTAAATTCCCTGCACAGTTTGAAAAAACCTCTTCTTTCGTCACAGGAACAATGTATTCCAACATTGATAAATTGGAGCTTATGCTCTGTTCCCAAGTTGACTCGAGTGTGATTCAAGGTTGAGCTTTGATTTTTGTAGTTGATGGTTTGTCTAAATTTATCTTTTAAATCATAGAACTTCTCCAGACTGATGACAGACTTAGGGATGATGTTGGAAGGATCAGATAGAGACTTCTCATGATCATCTTCGTCGATATCCATACCCTCGAAGGTATTTTGGGCTGACAGGAAGTCAAGTATTTGATGATCATCATCAAACACTTTCCAACTTGTGACATTGTTGGGTATAGAGGGCCTGTACATCAATTCGATAGAGAAATTTTGTGGAGAGAAACCTTCGGGCGGGATTAGTCTAGATGCAGTATTGGCTAACAGATCTGCGTCAAAGTTCTGTGATCTAGGAACAGATTTAATATTAAATGTTGAGAAAGAATTAGTCATATCTATGATTAATCTTTGGTAATTAACTAGTGTAGAGATAGACAATGTATCTAATTTCGTACCTATTTCATAATGATTTCAGAGTCTCCTACGCATTCAATTGCTTTCGCTCCCATATCAATAGCTTTCTTGAGTCCTTGGACTAATGCCTCGTACTCAACAACATTATTGGTACATTCAAATTCCAACCTGCATGCGATCATTGTTTTGATCCCTTTAGGATAAATAAGTACACATCCTACGCCTGCTCCCTCCTTTGACATGGAGCCATCAAAAAACAAAGTCCAAACTATAGGATCAATTCTGAAATTGGTATTTACATTATATACATTATGAACAACGGTGCTAGAGAATGGGACAGATGTAAGATGAGCTATCTAAGAGTGTTTCTGCTCATTCTCCATTGGTGAGACATCAGCAGGCAAGTCTCCAAAGAAAGTTTCAAATGTGAAATGTTCAATTTGATTGTTAAAGAAGGAGACAGATTCATTGGACCCATCGAGATCAGTTACAGTTTGTTTCATGAATGGTTCCCTGTCAACTTTGAGCTTGTTATGCTGCCCATTAAGAGGAAACCACAGGTGGGACCAATCAGTAGCAAAGTAACCTTTAAGTTTCTCTTACCAATCTCGACTCAGCCACATACCGTAAGTCTCTGGAATATCTGCAATCACAATATCGATAGTTTGATGAATCCGATAATTTGCAGATAATCTGAGAAGAACATTTTGCATCCTCCCTACAACTTTAACCTTGGACCTATCTAATTGCACAATTTGAATAGGACAGGTTTCCAAGGTGGAATTGAGTTTCTTACACACAGAAAGGGGTACAACATTGAATGAAGCACCTGAGTCCACCATACAGTTATGCACGTTCCTGTTAAATATTTCAAAGGTAAGTAAGAAGGGCTGAGTGCCCTTGCTTCCAAGTTTTGGATGGTTTGGTCGGGGAGCAAAATCAAAATTATCATTTTGAGCTTCTTGGGCTTGTTTTATGATCATGCTTTTGGGTAATGAATCCCATATGGAAGGTATTTTGAGAAGATCAAATAAAGATATGTTTTCTTTGACTCTTTTAAGGTCCTCGACCAAGTTTTATTCTGGCTCAAGAATGAGGGTGTCCTTCTGAGTTTGAGTCTTACCTTTTCTAGGGGTCTAAGTCAGAGGCAATGATTCCTAGGGAGGTTTCCCCTTAGACCTGGTATTGTGCGTGTGTTGTAGGTTAAAAACTGTGTCGGGTTCTTCTTCTTCTTCTTATTCCGAAAAGAAGCTCACAGAGCTGACCTGCTAGTCCTCTTCCTCTACCTCTTGAGGAGGTTGTGAATCTTGAGTGGACTAATCTTCAGAGGGTTCTAGAACATCTGGATTTCCTACAGCTAAGGATTTAGGGATAGAAAAGATCTCTTCTGAAGTGAATCCCTCACTGGGATTTGGAGGTGGTGGATTCTGAGGAGGTTGATTTGGCCTCCTAAAAGGTGGCCTATTGAATCCCCTATTGTTTGATTGATTTCCATTGCTTGTTTTCTTGAGATCTACCATCTCGTTAGAAATTATTTAAAGGAGCTTCTTCACTTCACTCATATTGAACGGATCTTGACTGGTAGCAGCAAGTTTAGGGGAACTATCATTTTTCCTGCGCAAGGTAGACGCTTGTTCAGATGTGGTGTCAGGGTTGTCTTTGAAACAGAACATGTCCCTTTCAACTTGTATGGCTTCGGAGAAGGCGTCTTGCAAGGACTCTTTGCGATCCCTTTTGACCCACATGGCTATTTGGGTTGAGAGACCCTTAATATAGTATGCTACCAGTAATTCCTCAATAGGAAGTACCATATTTGGGATCTTATTTTTTAAATATGAAAACTGGTGATTGTAATCTTTGACTCTTTATTTACCCTTAATCTTCATGGAAGAGATCTCTATGACTAACTTTCACGTCCCTGACCCTCCGACCGGCGAAGAGGACGCGACCAATGGCGCTACCCATCTGGGCTAAGAGCCCCATGAACATGTGAATTTATAAAATTATTGAAACAGAATGCTTAAACAAATGCTTTGAACTAGAGCATGTACACATGAACATTTATCATGCACAGATGCAATTGTCTATCAGACCTAGTGGAAACATTATACATTCATACAAGCATTCACTCATCATGTTCATCACATTCATTAACAAAAATATGGTTGCAGAAGTAAAAATGGACAAGATCACTTATCTTATGAAGAATTCGATCCGCAACCAGCTACGTCGCTGCAACGTTCCACCCAACCATAGGCCAGCGTGCTCCTTAATCTCTCAGCAGCGCTGCCACCCCCAAGTTGGGCATGATTCTCCAAGGAATAAGGGAACAAGCAGGCTTACACATAGCCAAGGATAGACAAAACACAGCCAAGCCAACACCGTTGGGTTTATCAGGCCATCAAGGAGTTGGGAAAGGCTCAATGTTAAGCTGGTGAGCTCATTACAGAGCCAAGAAAACCTACACCAGAACTAGCCTGACCTCTAAGACACCCACACACACCCAACACAAGGAATCAGTCCCTTCTCTGCTACACAGTCCCTCAGGCCCTACATTCCCGTCCAGTGCTATTTAGGGGTGGTGGAGAAGAAGGCTAGCCCTCTAGCTCTGTTTGTGTGGTTTCCAGCCACCAGGTTTATCAAGCAAAACTAAGCCCCCATCCCTGCTCCCTACACAGTCCGAAGACCAACCATTGCACGCATGCAACTACTCAAAATTACAGCTGAACAGGGGGAACGATTTCTGAGTCATTCTTGGCCCTCTCGTGGCGAAAATGACTCCCAACAATCAATAGCAGCCCCACAGTGTAACAGCAAACACAATCACAACATGGGGAAATCGGCAATCCGCCCTGGACAACTAAGGGCGTGGAAAAGACTTACACTGGACTCACTGGGGAGGAAAAATACATATTCTCAGTCTTTGCGTGGATGAAAGCTTGCATCAAAACTCAATCGCAGAGAAGACCGCAACAACCACAGGGAAGGAAGACCACAGCAACCTGAAATCAGTCTACGAGGTAGGTATCTATCCACAAGAGAGGACGTGAAATTGGAAGTGCGTGATTAATAGCAATGTCATAGAGGTAAACAGACCATCGTGAGGCACGAACCAACAATGGAGGTAACACGTAGTGGAGAGAGCATCATCCCCTGGAGTGATCATAGTGGTTTTTCCTTGCCATCGTGAAGCCAACAGTGGTGGAGTGTGCGTGTGGGTGAGGACTGACAATCCTGCCACCCCACTCCCAAAACAATAACTGCCTCAACCACCGTCAGCGATTCTTAATGGAGGTGGTTGGGTAAGGCAAGGTGACACATGGGTTTTTCCCTCATTGGCCAAGGTTGACATTTTCCCCACCCTTATCCTTGTGAAAATCATGCCCCTTTCTCATTTTAGTTTCCGCGATCGTAGCTAGTCGGGTTCATTTAATTACTTATGCATATTCACATGATGTTGAAACTTAATATGTGCCGCATGCCCCGATATACCATCGGTGACAAGTTTAAATCCAAAACATAGCTTAACCGATCAATGGTGGGGCCTCGGCCTTTAGCTCCGCGCCATGATCATTTACAATATATACAGCATGTACATTTAATGCAACGAGGTCAAAACCGGGGCGTTACATTCCCCTCCCCCTTCAATAGCACCGTCCTCAGTGCTTTACAAAATTAAACAAAATGCTACACTGGTATCGCCTCAGTGTTCCGCAAAATTGAACAAAAATGGATGTGCCAATCGCATGGCATCCTCCAGCTCCCAAGTAGCCTCTTCAGGTCCATAGTGGTCCCATTGCACCTTTACCTACCCTATGGCCCGGTTCCGGAGAATTATGACCTTCCTGTCGAGGATGCACATTGGCTTGATTCGGAACTCTCCCTTGGGTTCCACCTGAATCACATCCCAATTTATCACATGGTTAGGATCATGTACATATCTCTTAAGCAAAGAAAAATGAAAAACATTATGAGCCTTAGTGCTAGCGGGCAATGTAAGTCTATATGCAACTGGCCCAATTCTTTCAAGCACTTCAAACGGCCCACAGTATCTTGGTGACAACTTGGCACAACTTCCAAGCTTCAAGGAACTCTTCCTTACCCTCACTTGGAGGTAAACATGATCCCCAACACTGAACTCCCTGTTCACCCTATGCTTATCTACATAGCTTTTCTGTCTGTCCTGTGCTGCCTTCAGCTTCTGCCTGATCTTTACAACCTCTTGCTCCATCTCCTTGAGGAATTCTGGCCCAAGCACAATCCTGTTCACTGGATTATCCCAAGTCACTAGTGTCCTACACCTTCTTCCATACAAAGCTTCATACGGACTCATCCCCAAGGATGCCTCTTGTCCATTGTTATAAGCAAACTCTACCAAGTGTAACTAATCTTCCCACTTGGTTGGTTTGTCCATTACATACATGTGAAGCATATCTTCAAGCACCTGATTAACTCTCTCTGTCTGACCATCTGTCTGAGGATGGTATGCAGTGCTGAAGTTCATCTTTGTACCCAAATCTGCAAACAACCCCTTCCAAAAGTTGGAAGTGAACTTGACATCCCTGTCAGAGACTATTGCCTTCGGTAATCCATGCAATTTGAAAATCTCTTTCATGAATATATTTGCAATGTCGTCAGTCTGATGCTTAGACTTCACTGGCATAAAATGTGCTGCTTTAGTCAACTTTTCTACCACAACCATGATGGAATCATGTTGTCTCCAAGTCATTGGCAATCCTGTAATTAAATCCATGGAAATAACTTCCCATTTTCATTCTGGAACTGGAAAAGGCTGCAACAAACCTGCAGGGTGTTGATGCTCAACCTTTACCTGCTGACATTTCATACACCTTGAAATGTATTTAGCCATGTCCTTTTTCATACCTGGCCAAAAGTAATGCTTTCTAGCCATAGCAATTGTCTTCTCATATGCTGGGTGACCAGAATACGGAGCTTGATGGATTTCATCCATAACAACTCTCCTCAAATTTGCTACATTTGGAATATAAATTCTACCTTTATAAGTGAGAATTCCATCTTCTTCCAATTTATATCCCTCATACCTCTTCTCAATACCTTGCTGCTGCAACTTGTCTTTTACCTGCTCATACAATTCATCTCCAGCAACATGACTAACAATCCGCTGCCTCAAATCTGATTGGAAAATACTAAGAGATGCCACATGCATTTCCTGCACCTTCCTGCTGAGTGCATCAGCTACCTTATTCTCTTTTCACTTTATGTGCTTGATTTCAAAATAAAACTCACATAAAAAATATAGCCATCTTGCTTGCCTAGCATTCAGAGTAGGCTGATCAAATAGATACTTCAACCCACAATGGTCTGTTCTGAGCTCAAATCTCCTACCCATCAAGTAATGTCTCCACATGTTGAGAGCATGTACTATGGCTGCAAGCTCTAGATCATGAGTGGCATAGTTCTTCTCATGATCCTTCAACTTTCTCGACTCATAACATATCACGTGGTTGTCCTACATAAGGACTCCTCCAAGCCCTTGTTCGCATGCATCGGTACACACCACAAAATATTTCTCTAGGTCTGCAACCTTCAATATTGGTGCACTGGTGAGAAGATTCTTCAACCTCTGGAAACTTTCTTCACACCTCGATGTCCATTCGAACTTCATCCCCTTCTTTTGTAAAGAAGTGATGGCATGTGCAACTCTGGAGAATCCCTCAATGAATCTCCGGTAGTATCCTGCAAGTCCCATAAAAGATCTTACATCTGTCACATTTCTTGGAGTAGTCCAATTCATAATGGCTTCAATCTTTTCAGGGCCCACAGATATACCCTCTTCTGAGATAATGTGACCCAGGTACTGAATTCTATCTCTATATAAGTCACACTTGCTCATTTTTGCATACAACTGATGTTCCCTGAGCAATTGCAACGTCAATCCCAAGTGCTCTTCATGCTCTTCCTCATTCTTAGAATAAACAAGAATGTCATCAAGGAAAACAAGAACAAACTTATCCAAATACCTGCTGAAGACACTATTCATAAGGCACATAAATGTAGCTGGTGCATTTGTAAGACCAAATGGTACCACTACAAACTCATAATGCCCATACCTTGTCCTAAAGGTTGTCTTATGAATGTCTTCATCCTTGATTCTTACCTGATGGTAACCAGACCTCAAGTCAATCTTGGAAAATACCTTTGCTCCTCTCATTTGATCAAAGAGGTCATCAATCCTAGGCAAAGGGTATTTATTCTTCACAGTAACCTTGTTCAACTGTTTGTAATCAATGCATAACCTGAGTGTACCATATTTCTTCTTTACAACTGGAACCGATGCTCCCTACAGAGACACACTTGGTCGGATATACTTGTTTTCCAACAACTCTTGCAGTTGCATCTTCAATTCTAACATTTCCGGTGTACTCATCCTGTAGGGTGCCTTGGACACTAGTGCTGCTCTTGGCACAAGTTCAATTGTGAAATCAATGTCCCTCTTTGGAGGAAGCCCTGGAATCTCATCAGGAAACACATCCCTGAATTCCTGTAACACCTGATAGTCCTCCAACCTTGGAGTTTCATCTCCTAATGTCTCCAAAATATGAGCTACATACAACTGGCAACCCTTCCTACAGAACTTCTTTAACTGCATTGTCGAAACCTATCATACTGAAATCACCTTTGGAATACCTTTCACAACTACCAGGTTTCCCTCTTCATTAATGCATTCAAAATTCTTATTGTAGAAATCAAGCTTCACCCTGTGAGCTTCTAACCAATCCATTCCAATGAGAACATCATAGGAACCAAGCGGTAGAACATTCAGATCTACACAAGTGACCAATCCTTTCATGACCAATGGACATTTCTCTACCACTTCACTAACCTTTCTCTTAGTTCCAATGGCTAGCTGAACTAACCAAGACTTCCTATGCTTTACCTTTATAAAAGCACAAATCTCCACTACTCTAGGAGTAATGTAACTGTGCGTAGAACCGGGGTCAATCAAAATAGAAACAGATTGCTCAACAATCTTACCTACTAATTCTACCACAGTTGACTGGTGATCTGCCTAGTGGTCCTCCAGTGCTGCATAAATCCTAGGGACTGCCCTTGCTACTTGACCCACTGTTTCTGCTTCTTGAATGTTATAAGCTGGCCTTGAACTCTCATTCTCGAGTGGACAATTCCTGCGCATGTGGGGCCCTCCACATTTCCAACATTGAAGTGGCCCTCTATTCTGTTGTGGATCTTTAGGCTTTTCTCCTGTCACTCCAACTGGCTTACTCGTAGCTTGGGATGGCTGCTTCGGCTGGTTCTTGAAGCTAGAAGGTTTGAAACCTTTCTTTCTTTGGTCAAACTTCTCGTTCTTCTTGTCCTTCCATGCCTTATGGTAATCAGGTTTACCTTTGCTTTTCTCATAGCAATACTTAGCCTTCCTTATTGCTTCTTCAAGAGTTCTAGGTTCATAAAACTCGATTCTATCTTTGTAAGACTGAGGTAATCCACTCAGAAAATGCTGGACCTTTACTTTTTCATCTCTGATGTACCGGACATACCTCAACAGCTCCAAAAACTTATTTGCATACTCTTCCATGGTCTGCTGTCCTAATCTTAGCTCATGGAACTCCTTAATCTTTTCATCATAATACCTATCAGAGAGGTATTTCTGCTTGAAATACTTCTTGAACTGTTTCCACTTAAGTCTCCTTTCACTGATCCTCTTCACTTGCTTGAAGTGTTCCCACCAAATGGATGCTCTTCCATTCATATTGAATATGGCAACTCTTGCCTTCATGTTTCCTGAATAATCATGCGCTTGGAAGTACTTATTATCCCAAGAATCCAAGCCTCAGCCTCTTGTCCAGTCTTTACTTCACCATCAAATGTAGGAGGTTTAGCCTTCTTAAATTCATCCCGAGAGTGATCCCTATGGTGTCTTTTTCTCTTTCTTTTATGAGAAGAAGAGCTTGAATCCCCACTGGATTCTTCAGAATTGGATGATCCACTAGAAGTCCTTCTCCTTCTCCTAGTACTGCTCTTACTTCCTTCTGGTCTTGTTGTACCTCGTCCAGAGTCTATCTTTCTCTACAATTCTGTCAAGCTCTGCAACATAGCAGCATTCAACTGATGCTCCTCTTCCTGGGCTTTAATCAAGCTTCTCATGGTGGTTGCAACATCTGACGGTGTCTCTTGGAATATCCTTCCATTAGACTCAATGTCATCGTTTCTATTACGGACATTTTCTCCCATGGCATCTTCTGCTTGCTCATGAGAATCCCGAGCATCATACCCATCATGGGTTCTCATAACTAAACCACCACTTACTTGTCAAACTGCACTACCTGGAGTAATGCCCTAGAAGGTTTCTATGATTCTGCAAACGTGTTAGCAACACAACTGTTAGATACATAACATTAATATAAACCAGCATTACTTACCTTCTCCTGGAAAAATCATAAAATAGAAAGTCTTCTCAAAACATAGAATTTTCCCAATTTTCTTTTGTAATTCACTGCCTCTTTTCTCATTCCCAGCCCATGAAATCCACTGAAAAATAGTCACAATCTATTAATAAATCCTACTGGAAACTCAAAATTTCCTCTTTGTAGAATCAGATCCCATTTTAACTATTGAATTGGATCTCATTTCAACTATTGACCCGACGTTTCGGCAGTCAAAATGACTAATTCCTCAGCTGTATCGGCGGTCAACAGAACTAAATTTTTCCGACGTACATCGGCTGTCAGATTCGCTAAGCACTAACATCGGCAATCGGATCTTCTAACCCTTTGGAAGGTTAGTCCTTTTAACAGCCGCAACGGCAGTCATTCATTCCATTGCGGTTTCCGCATACCATACTCATCGACTGTCGGAAGCTCTAACTTTTCCCGACGTCTTTATACTTAACCAAAATTTTCAATTTTCTTCTCATCGACGGTCTGGTACATTGTTCATCGGCAGGGTAATCCACTAAACAGCTACAACGGTGAGTAGAAATCTCACTACGGGTTCCGCGTATTATGAACTTATCAGCTGTCGGAAGCTCTAACCACTAACCATTGCCGATGGCTGATGATTCCGGCACTTAGAAAAATTTTCAAAATTTTCCTTTTTGCCTTCTTCTTCACCACTGGATTGGCTCCATTCTTTCCTTTACTTCGGCGAAGAAGTTCCATCCGCAGCCGCAACGGTGGAACATGATCTTCTTTCTCCTTCCGATCGGTGGCACAGCCCGATCGGTATCGGCAGACTTCTTACATCGGAAGACTAGTGCCTTTGGGTTCTGCAACGATGGGCGCATGAACAACTATCCTCTTCCGATAGGCCAATGTCCTCATTACTTAGAAAATTTTCTAACTTCATTGCGGCGTCGGCGGTCTTTCCACATTGGAAGTCTAGTGATCTAGACTTCCACAATGGTGGCGCATATAACATAATCTTCTTCCAATCGGTGAACTGATTTGACCGGCATCGGTAGTCTTTCCACATCGGAAGGCTAGTGACTTTGGCTTCCGCAACGGCGGCACACCAAACATGAATTTCTTCCGATGGTCGCTTTACTTAGAAAAATTTTAAACTTTTGGCGTCGACTGTCGCTTCTCATCGGAAGACTTAGTGCTTTTGGATGCCGCAACAGTGGGCACACGAGCACTTTCTTCCTCCAATAGTCAACGATTTTGAGCCTTAAATCTTCTTGAGGACGTCGGCAATCGAAGGACTTTTCCGTCGGGTGCATAGTTGTTTCGTCGTCTGCAATGGCGGACGCTCAATCGACTATTTTCCGCCAATGGTCGTCCAACACTTAGAATTTTTCATGATTTTCTTCATCAACTATGCTCCATCGGACATACTTCCGCCTAGCACTTCCACCACAGCGGAAGTCCTTCCCACTAGCTCTTTCGCTACAGTGGAAGTCTTTCCCGCTAGCTCTTCCGACTGCTCCAACACTTAAACAATTTTATTTTTTTTGAATTTTTCCAGTCTGATTCTGCTGGGCAGAAAGGAATACTACCTCTGTCACTGCACCCTTCATGGCTCATTCAGGCCCATGCTTGCAACATGGGCTCTGATACCACTAATTGTCACATCCCCGACCCTCCGACCGGCAAAGAGGACGCGACCAATGGCACTAACCATCCGGGCTAAAAGCCCCATGAACATGTGAATTTATAAAATTACTGAAACAGAATGCTTAAACAAATGCTTTGAACTGGAGCATGTACACATGAACATTTATCATGCACATATGCAATTGTCTATCAGACACAGCGGAAACATTATACATTCATACAAGCATTCACTCATCATGTTCATCACATTCATTAATAAAAATATGGTTGTAGAAGTAAAAATGGACAGGATCACTTATCTTATGAAGAAGTCGATCCGCAACCACCTACGTCGCTGCAACGTTCCACCCAACCATAGGCCAGCGTGCTCCTTAATCTCTCAGCAGTGCTGCCACCCCCGACCTGGGCATGATTCTCCAAGGAATAAGGGAACAAGCAGGCTTACACATAGCCAAGGATAGACAAAACATAGCCAAGCCAACACCGTTGGGTTTATCAGGCCATCAAGGAGTTGGGAAAGGCTCAATGCTAAGCTGGTGAGCTCATTACAGAGCCAAGAACACCTACACCAGAACTAGCCTGACCTCTAAGACACCCACACACACCCAACAAAAGGAATCAGTCCCTTCTCTGCTACACAGTCCCTCAGGCCCTGCATTCCCTTCCAGTGCTATTTAGGGGTGGTGGAGAAGAAGGCCAGCCCTCTAGCTCTATTTGTGTGGTTTCCAGCCACCAGGTTTGTCAAGCAAAACTAAGCCCCCATCCCTGCTCCCTACACAGTCCAAAGACCAACCATTGCACGCATGCAACTACTCATAATTACAGCTGAACATGGGGAACGATTTCTGAGTCGTTCTTGGCCCTCTCGTGGCCAAAACGACTCCCAACAATCAACAGTAGCCCCATAGCATAACAGCAAACACAATCACAACATGGGGAAATCGGTAGTCCACCCTGGACAACTAAGGACGTGGAAAAGACTTACACTGGCCGCACTGGGGAGGAAAAATACATACTCTAATTCTGTGCTTGGATGAAAGCTTGCATCAGACCTCAATCGCAGAGAAGACCACAACAACCACAGGGAAGGAAGACCACAGCAACTCGAAATCAGTCTGTGAGGTAGGTATCTACCCACAAGAGAGGACGCGAAATTGGAAGTGCGTGAGTAACAGCAATTTCATAGAGGTAAACAGACCATCGTGAGGCACGAACCAACAAAGGAGGTAATGCGTAGTGGATAGGGCGCCGTCCCCTGGAGTGATCGCAGTGGTTTTTCCTTGCCATCATGAAGCCAACAGTGGTGGAGTGTGCATGTGGGTGAGGACTGACAGTCCTGCCACCCCACTCCCAAAACAATAACTGCCTCAACCACCACCAGCAATTCTTAATGGAGGTGGTTGGGTAAGGCAAGGTGACACATGGGTTTTTCCCTCATTGTCCAAGGTTTAAATTTTCCCCACCCTTATCCTTGTGAAAATCATGCCCCTTTCTCATTTTAGTTGTCGCGATCATAGTTGGTCGGGTTCATTTAATTACTTATGCATATTCACATGATGCTAAAACTTAGTATGTGCCACATGCCCCGATATACCATCGGTGACATGTTTAAATCCAAAACATAGCTTAACCGATCAATGGTGGGGCCTTTGCCTTTAGCTCCACACCATGATCATTTACAATATATACATCATGTACATTTAATGCAACGGGGTCAAAACCGGGGCGTTACACTAACTCCTCTAGGGTCTTGTCATCCCCAAACTTTTGAGTGAAGAGTTCAAAAAACACATCCCATGATGGGATGGAGCTAGCTTCTAAGGCAAAGTACCAAGTAGAAGCCTTTCCCTTAAATGTGTAAGGGAACAGTCTGCAAACCACGTCTTCATGTATGATGTTCCTAAGCCCGATGGCTTGCATGAAGGATTTGATGTGGTCTTCCACGGGGATTTTTTCATCTGGATTAAATTTTGGAAGCCACTTCTCGAGGTTTTTAGGCAACCTATGCTGATCGCCTTAAACAGACATGGAATCCCCATCTAACCATGGCCTGTTGTGATGTTCGTCAGCCATAGGGACAGATTCCGCTGAGGAGTCCGAAGATTCAGAATCTGACAATTCTTTTGAGGAATATGAAGAAGAGGGAGGAGATGGGGGTGGTACTCCTATTCGGGTGCTATGTCGAGGATTCGCTGAATCTCGAAAAAGGGAACCTAGATCAAACCCAGGGGTGGATGGCTTGCTGAAAAGGTTGCGATGTCTCTCAATGTTTTGGTTATCGTTTTGGGGAGGATCCTGAATAGGATGTTCTTCAGTGAATCATCTTTGAATCTCGGTAACGTTGTGGGAATTACCCTTCAACAGTTGTTCAACAGTGATGGGTCCTAGGATGGGTGATACGAGAACGTATATGTCCGACTGAGTAGTCTGCTCTTGTCCAGGGGTAACAGGGACAATGTCTGAACCTTGTGTTATTTGTTCCCCTGATGTAGACGCATGGGCGTGACCTCGGGTGATGATCAGATCTCTTGCTGGAGGAGGTGTATGAGTATTCCGTTTAGGCATGATGTGTTGGCCCTCCTTCTAGCGCCATTTGTTGAAGCCTCAACTGTGTATGTGGCTGATTAGGGTGTATAAGGAATACAACACATGGAGAAAACCCATCCAAAGGCTTCAAACATGAAGGACATGAAAATACGAGATTCCAACACGGACACGGTGACCCCTGGAATCAGGACACGTAGGAAACGTCTTATATGCATATATATATTTTTTTTAAATATATTAAAATTTAAAAATATAGACATATAGATCCAAAAATATTTAGAAACTAGAACAGTTACAAATATTCAATATAAATTAGAATAAAAACACATTGATGATTACACATTTGTCATTCACAAATCACAATGAGACACATAGATGCATGTCAGAACCATATTTCTCATTAAGTCATCAAAATCAAAATGTATACATATATGTCGGAATGCCACTGGGTACTGGAAAATGACAAATAGACTAAAGTCTAATAGTAAATACAAAAAGGGGTGTATCAATATGGGAGAATCCCATATGTCAGTAGTCCTCCTCCATGCATGAATCAACATCAACAGACTCATCACTGCCTCTGCCCCGATCCTCATCCTTCTCCCCCTCCTCCTCCCCCTCCTCCTCCTCTCTACCCATCTGACGATCTGCATCTGTTGCTATGGAGGATGACCCCTCTATACGATCACTATCATCAAAAGTGACCGGCTCTAGCACTGGATCATTAATATCCATGTTAGCTAATGCCAACTCAGTACTGTTGTCCAAACCCATATCATCAGGAAAGACATCCCACATATTTGTCTTTCCCTTCACCCACTCCTCCCTCTTCCTGTAAATAAGATGAAGGTTGGAGTGCACATACACCATTAACTCTACCCTGGACTGCTCAAGCCTGCTCTTCTTCACATTGTACAAGTTCCCATATGTGCTCCAATTCCTCTCACAAAAAGAGGATGATGTAACTTGAGAGATGACCCTCAAGGCTAAATTCTGTAGAATAAGGGATGTTACCCCATGAGTTTCCCACCAAGCATAGGGTTTCTTACCCCCTCTATCTCTAAGCACATCATAGCCTCCAAATCTCCTAGTGCAAGTGGAAAAATCTACAAAGCCCTCCTCCGCCTCCTTAAGCATGTCTCTATCCTGAAATAGTCGTCAAGTGTTATCTTCCTCCCATGTGCAATCTCTGCATCCATGTGAGGAGGGACTCTATGTGAGGCCCCCAATCCACGAGTGAGCCACTCCTGAGTGTAGAACTTGGGGTTCAAGGAGTGGGCCAAGCAATGCAAAGGTGTGCAATTCTTATCCCACCTGGAGATAAGAATATCCCGAATAATGGTCCATAAGTTCTCTGTCGATTTCCCATACTTAAGACACTCATTCTCCATGACAATGGACCTCATGGACTCAATCATGGAATCCCACCCCTCATAAACCTCTGTTAGGATGGGCTCGTCCGTGTTTTCAAACCGCAACAAAGAAATGATTGGCTCCATGATATTAATGCTAAGATCTACCGTGTCCCACCAACCATCATCTAACACCATGTCCTTCACCTTTTGTGAAGTAGCCTGATCTGTCTTTCTCTAAAAATACCAAAACTCTAAAATCACCATGGACCCAAGAGCAGTTTTGACCTTCCTCAACCTCTTGAGCATGATAAATGAGGAAGCAAACCGAGTATATGCAATCTTCAGCAATGAAAGTTGTGTGTACTATTTGTAGATGGTGAGGGAATTTGTGTGGTTTTGTACAAAGTTACGGATATGGTGTGCATCCTCAATAAGGTTTTCAATCCATGTCACATCCAAAGCAATGGCTTTCAGTGCTAAATTCAAGGAATGGACAATGCACGGTGTCCAAAAAACCTGTAAGAGCAATAAAAGCATGTATCAATGACTCTACAACACTAACATTGTAATGACCAAATTCAAAGAATGAACAAATTAGAAATGAAAGGTGTCCAAAATGAACATACCTGTGGATATTTAGCTTCCACAATCATGCCAATAGCCTTGCAAACAGGTGCATTGTCCGTGATGATTTGTACACACAAATCAACACCTACTTCTTCAATGGTTTTGATGAATAAATCACCCATAAATTGTGCATCCTTGTATTTCCCAAGAGCATCCACTGCTTTCAAGAACAAGGGTCCATTTTGGGAAGATACCATGAAATTGATGAGTGGATGGCATGCGGGATCTTGTCCATCCATCAAAAACAATACTCACACCGCATGAGGGGCCATGTTGTTCTAATTGGCTCAAGGATTTTATCTACCTCCTTCTTTGCTTTAACCAACAATGTGGTTCTAAGCTTCTCTAAACCAGGAGGCACATAACCACTTGGAGCTCGTTCCAAGATAGTTCGAACCATCTCAAAATACAATGGTGATCGTGCAACATTGAATGAGATGAAGTTGAGGTAGAATAAAAATGCAATGGTAAGGTCTACCTCTTCTCGAGCCTCTTGTTGGAAAATCCTATCCATTGGACCACCTGTAGATTGCCTCTTTCTTGTTTGATAAGTATCCCCACGCCCATGAATGCTAGGTGGAAATGGAGTCTTGGTGCTAGAGGACTTCCTCAAAAATGGAAGAGGATCATCCTTTTTTTTCTTGCTTGCTGCTACCACCTTCCCTAAGCCAACATGATCTTCTCTTTCCATATCCCTCCTTTGGTTAACACTCGCAGTTTTGCATGAAGAAATCCCACAAGAAGGAAGGGCCAACAAATGGCCCTTAACCCAGAAAGATGTGCTCATGAACTCATGCTTGCAAACATTGCATCTCTAAGACACATTGTCTTCCCCACCAAGCTTTGTCCCGGGCCCATCTTTCCTTGTCACATACTTCCACAAAGGGTATTTTTTTTCTTGGGATTGTTGTCTTGCTAAAACAGGGTTAAATGGAGCCATAGAATGAGCTCCACTAGCAGCCGATGGAGCACTTGACGGAGGAGGAGAACCGCTTGTGCTTGGTGGAATAGGAGGGGAGGCCCCAGATGGTGCATTTCTCCCTTTCCTTTTCCCCCTACCTTCTGCCCTAGCTAAATGAGACATTCCTTTTCTTGTGTGATGGTTGAGCTTGCAATCCTCTCCACAAAGCCACCTGAATGCACTTAGAATCGCTTGGAAACAATGGATAGCCTTCAAATATCCTTCAAAACTCCTTCACCTGCACATACAACTCACTCTCAACCAATTGCTTCCTTGCAAATGACAAAAAGAAAGCCAAAAATTTGTTTTAAAGAAAACCAAGATGTCTTTTTCTGCGCTTTACGTGTCCTGTTTTCGGGATTCGTGTCCTATTTTCAGGACACGCTCTCATTTTGTGTCCGATTCATTTTTTTCTTGTCTAGAAAATGGATTCGACTGAAATTCGAATCAGACAAGAATTCAGATCGAATCGTGTCTGATTCGATCCCCACGGGACACGAGGGGCCTCCAGGATGAATATGGTTTCTTAGCACGCAGGTATTGTTTCTATCCTCAAGCTATTTTGGATGGTGATCTCCCACAAATACTTGTGTAGCCTCTGTTGGCTTATGATTGGATTTGATCCATAGAGGATCTATTTTCCAATTCAGGAAACAAGGTAGATTGTATAAATAAAAGGAAAATTTAAACCTAACTAGGAAAGGGAACCTGATCTAGATCTAAACTACTCTTAAAAAAATACTGGGTTGATCTGCAGGTGAACCAGATGTGTAAGCAGACAAGTACTTTTCATTCAATCAACAAAAATGTAAATCAGATTAGAAGCTCATCACTTAATTCACAGCTAATTAATGAAAACCAATTAGTTGGTGACTTAAGATTCTATCATTCTAAATTAACCTGCATAGCACATGTAAGTTGAAAAACAAACATATTATGCTGCTCAGTATTACTGTTCAATTATTCACAGAAATAGATAAAGACAGTTCATAAAATAAATTTTATGAAACTCTATCAATGCATTAATAAATAGCATAGATAAATCTGAGTTAAATAAACACATTTAATAATTGTAAATAATCAACAACATTATCTGTCCATTTGAAACAAGGAAGATTAAGATATGTTTAAAGAAATTCATTCAGACAAAGACAAGACATAAGAAATGACAGTAATGTATTCATTTGAAGTCCAGTAAAAAATTACATAAACCATATGAACAACCGGAGGTGTTCTTTTGATCTCCTGTATCAGTCTTCCTTCTTCCAAAAGTCCAAAAAAAGTCCTTAATACATTTGAGATCACCCTCTTAAATAATTATTACAAAAAAAATGGATTCCCCCCTAAAGGGGATCAAAGCCTAAACAAATATAATATCCCAAGAAATCTCTCCACATCTTCCAGATACGGCGCAACTCCTCAATATCAAGGTAACTGGCAGATTCAATGCCAAGCTGGGCATTGCACTTGTAATCTTCAATTTCATTCTTAGCCAATTTATGCCAAAATAGGATATAAATGTGGATCTTTCTCTCCACCATAAATGGTTGTCTGATCAACTGATCTACATCGTGGATGCTGACGTGGTCAAGTTTCTTGATATTCTCCTCTCTTTCATCCCTTCGCTGCTCCACTTTCTCAATCATCAATCCAGGTGGACATGCTTTTTCAATAAGCACCATTGCACAAAAAGACAATTCATCCATAATGTTGTTAACTGCAAACCATCTTTTACTGCAAATGGCCTGTGCTTTCTTTATGGCTTCAGCTACTGTCTCATCTAGATCTTCCTAAGCTCTCAAGATAACCCTGATGCTCTTAAGCTGGAAGTTAGTGAGAAAAGTGACATTATATAGCTTATCTTTAATGTACCTTTGCCAGTCTACCACTTCATCATAAGCCTTCGAGGCTTGTTGTCTCTTCTCAACTAGGTCTTCCAAAACAACTGACATCTTGTCAAAAACCATGTGAGTTTCAAAGATATTATCTAGAGTTTGAAATAACTCACAGACCAAATCATGATGTTCCTTGTTGGTTTGAATGGAAAGCTCTTTAAATTCTTCCTGGGAAAACTTGGAAAATGAAGATGAAGTTGCACTTGCAGTTGCATCTTCACACTGTCTTTCTAATAATGCAACCTTTTGAACCAAAGTGGCATTAACTGTCTTTTCTCTTTGCATTTCTTCACTAAGAGAAACGTTTTTCTATTGAAGTTCATCATACATATTCTCATGTTTCCTATTAAGTTGTTTCAGCTCCTCCTTTAGACTGACAATTTATGCTTTATGTTTGTCAAATTCTCGGTTCAAAGTGTTGACAGCACCAAAATCGGTGCCTGTAAAAGCACCTAAAACAGATGCAACATCCGCAGCATACGCTTGTGGGTCACTTGATGACTGGGTCCACACAACCTCATTTGCAACAGATATGTCCATATCACTATGATCCCTGTTCCTTTTCTTACCCTTCTTCACCACTGATCTATCAACTTTACTATACCGATATTCTCCCGGAGATATGACAAAATCTTCATTGAATGTATCCCTTATTTCATCAATGGGGGGTATACTAATGCCTGTGGATATCAGAGAAGAGGTATGAGTTGTGGTGTGAGAGGGTATAGTCATAGTAATAGGAGAAGTGGATGGAGAAGAGGTAACATTCTAAGCAAGAATTACTTCTGGGGCTGAAGAAATGTCAGGAACAGAAGTTTCAATAGACGAAACTTGCAAAGAAGTAGCCTTTAGTGATGATGGTGAAACTGCTGAAGTTTTCTCAGTCATAAGGGATGATACTGAGCTAAATGAGGGAATGTGCAATGGGGTTTTGAAAACTGGTGGTACAGTAGAGGAAGGAAAATTCATATACACATAAACAGGTGTAATAGATTCAGGAAGACTAGTGGCATCTTCGTAAAGTTGGGACATAAAAGGTGTCATAGTAGAACCATCAGATAATGAAGATAAAGCCATAATTGATGAGAGAAGTAATGCAGAAGAGGATGGGCCAGACTGGGAAGAAGGTTGTGGTTGTGGAGGAGGTGATGAGGTTTTTCCATTGCTACCATTAAATACACCAGTAAAATTCTGTAAATCATTAGTCTCAACAGTAATAGGCACAGGGGAGGCCCTCTCATCCTCTTCCTCTGAATGTGTCAAGTCTACAGTAGAGGTGGAGATAGATGTAATTTTTGAATTTTGAGAAGGCTCCTTCTCAACCTGGGTTTGTTCAGAATGAGTCTTTTCACCCACAGTGGTCACTTGAGCAGCTTCAGTTGGCTGAGAGGTTGCAACTTCCTGAGTGTCTAGTGCTAAAGTCATTTTGCTCAGTCTTTGTTTGATCTGTTCTGAAGTGTGCAAATAAGCCTTGACCTGCTGCTCCACATATGTCTTGGGAAATTATTCCATGGGAGCTTTTCCTTTACCTGTGTTTGAACTGGTTCCAATGGATACATTTGTGGATGCCAGAGCCTCCTTTGCCTCAGCTTTAGCTTCCCTTTCTTCCCTATCTTTATTACCTTTTTCCTGAATATATAACTCCATAGACCTGTAATGTCGGACTCTGTCTCTGATTTCCTTTTGGTATTGCAATATATGACTTTGTTCTTCCTTGCTTTTAGCCCTTTCCAAGACTTCAAAAAAAGTATCAACTCCCTAGTAGATGAAGTCATCTGGATTTTCTTAATGAGCATATCCTATTTTAAAATGGTTCTGCTTTAGGTGGAGATCAACAATCCCCTTGGGATCATGCTGCCTTTTACTAGCAAAGCCAAGCTTGAGTGACACTATGTGGTCTCTAAGCTCTGATTCCAAAATAGAAGTAGGTATGCTTAAAGATCCAAGGGTTATAGGAAACTTGGGCCAAACCTTCCTCTTAGGTGCAGCACTTTTTTTGTAAATCCCTTCTGTGACTGTTTGAAATGAAATCTCCTCAAGGACCAACCTGTCTGGCATGACCTTAGGAAACATATGGGCAGCATTGCTACCAAAAACCCTGATATAGGTAAATGATTCACCGACATACCAATCTCCCATAGTGTCTATGAGGGCTTTAGCTTCAGGTGAGAATGTAGGAGCTTCCTTGTTAAAAATCAAGAAATAGACCCGGCTGAGAAAACTCTCACATATATCATAAAACATGGTTACATAATTTGTATCCCATAGCTCAGAATGATAAATATGCATAGGTGGGTTTGGTAATACCCAACTCCATCCCATGTCGGGGAAGCAGAATTCAGCACAAAAGATATCCACAATGAAGGCAAAAAGATAAAATTTGGGATTCTTCCTAGCAGTAGCTTTCTGGAACTCTTGTATGGCGTTTTTGAGTTCAAGTGATAGGATTGAATCCCAAGGGAAGGATTCACCCGTAGTTAGGACATGGTGAGCAATGGGGGCCCATTCTTTCTTGAAGTAATAACAGTAGGGGAGACCATAAAGCTTGCATAACATTGTTGCAAGCAGGGAATAAGGTTCCTTGAATCATTCAATGGGGTAAAGGTCGTCTTTCATCTGGGAGAACTTGCGCGGTTCATCCATCCAGGATTTCAGCATTTGGTCGAAATTGAACCTAGACTTAGCAGCATTAACAAAGTTTGCATCGAGGAGCTGCGTAAAAGGTTTAAGGGCGTAAATTCTCACAAAGGTTTCAGAGCAGAAATTGTCCAATTGTGTTCCAATACTGGTGTTGAAGGAACGGTCTTTCAGGTTAGCGTGGTCTATAATCCATCTAACTGCATCATTGTAGGGGAGGATGCTCTATCTTGCAGCAATCATGTGAAGGCCAGAATCCCTAATTCTCTCATAACCGAGTTGATTACCCTGGAAGTCTGAGAGGTCATTGTTATCAAAGATGGAATAAACTCGGGACCAATCCAACTGGTAAGTTTCAGACACTCACCCACTGGTATCAGAGAAGACACCAAAATTGGGGTCTTTAGTAAACATGTCTTTCTGGAGGTTTTTGCTACTGGTAATTCGGGGTGTTTTGGATGTTGCCATATCCTGTTCGAATGCTGGTACTAGTAATTAAATTGAATTATACATGAAGTACAGTAAGCAATTCAAATTGTGAGAAAGTGACTTGATAACCAACCTAAAACCGTGGTGAACACTATTGAAATTGCTTGGTAAAATCTAGATGTAAATTTACGCAGGAGAGCAAATTACAATGGTAAAAACAGTGAGAAAATCGTAAATAAGACCACCGTATTTATAATTCATGGGTAATAATACAGACCATGGGATTAGGGTGAAAAGAATGGTCAGGATCAAGATTTCTGGAATGCAGGGCTAAACATGAAATTCAAAAATTTTATTAGTCATTCTGTAACCTGCATCCCGCATTTTGCGGGATGCGGGATGCGGAATTGCAAAACAAAGAAATATTTATTCAATCGGCTCCGCAGCCCGCATTCTGCCTTTGGCGTGATGTGGGTTACGAGCTCACGCAAACCAAAATATTAATAAATGACAATTCCACAGCCCGCATTCCACAAAATGCAGGATGCAGATTGCGGCTCGATGAAAGAATTTCTTAAAAAACAAAACCTTCTGCATTCCGCATTCCGCATTTGCAGAATGCGGGTTGCGGGGAGCGAAAAATCAAAATATCCAACTAAAAGACCCTGCACTCCGCAAGTTGCGGGTTGCGGGACAGCCAAACACTTCAAAACAAACAGTCTTTCCACAACTTAAAACAAACAAATAAGGCATGGCTTTTCTATGAAATTTGGTTAAGTTTGGGAACCCCATGAGTCAATAAAAAAATGTAATAGAAGCCTACTAGGTCACGAAGGATCTTACCAAGTTACTTTCGTATGTGTGATTGGGATCCCGTGTCAAAATAACATGGGATATGTTGTACCTACAACAAGCCTTCATTCACCTGTTAAGTGGACCAAAATTAGAAAAGATAAAAATAATAATATTTTAATATTTTCCTAATTTCACTTTTACCTTCTTACCAAAAGGTCTTTTTATTTATCTTTGACTTTTACCAAAAGTCCTTATTAATTTTTACTTTCACCTATGGTACAAAAGTCCTTATTTATTTTTTACTTTTAACTTTGGCCTTTTTCCAAGTGCCCATGTGGTCCTTTTTTTATTCCAAAAGTACATCATCATAAACCAAGAGAGTTATTAATGCCTATATCTCACACTCTGTGTGACACCTAGATCTGGTACTAGGGTAACTTAACCAGGGGTAGTTAATCCTTGGAGAAGTACACCAAGTCCATAGATCAAGGGTCAGAGTGCCACACATGCCTAAACCCAGTCTAGGGCTTATAGTGCCTTCCTGGTAACAAACCAGGTGCCTACATTCTCCAAGAGAATGGCTACTCAAAACTAAGCTGAGTCTACTAGTCCTATACTGGTCTACATCGTGGACCCAGACCAAATTTCTACTCAACACTAAGTTGAGTCTACCCAAGGCAGAGATGGGTCTATATCATGGTCCCAGACCAAATATCTACCATTCAACAGAATGGTCACTCAACACTGGGTTGAGTCTTCACCGTGGTCCCGGACCAGGTGGTCCCAATATCCTAAGAGAAGGGCTCTCGATGCTGCTCAGAAAAATCAACAACATGCACACATGTGACAGTAATAGATAGGATATGATAAGGTTATTCTTAGAGTCCAATTTAAGAATAAGGACTGATTCCAAGAATATAAGGCATTATTGTGTGGATTTACTTTTCTTAAAGGTGTAGTTGATTTGAGGATAAAGGCACATGCATTCATGCCTATTGAGCACTTTGATTGTCAAAAGGGTCTAGTCCAAGTGGTTGTGGGATGGAGTGTTATCCTCTCCACCCAGGTCCTATTCCCAGATGTGACATTTTTAGCTCATAGTCATAATGAGTATATTGTTGTAATGGATCCATGCTCTGTTGTTGACTTGGATTTGTGCCTTGAAGAATCTAGAGTTTACCCTGGGTACCAATCTCAAAATGAAGGAAAGTGCCCAGGTGTTTTCCCTGAGATAATTATCTGGAAAAAAATGTTGATCATTTTGATTCAATACACCTCAAGTTAGGATTTGATTATTTATGTTTGGTGCATGCAGTGCAATTAAAGGCATAGATCTATATGAGGATGCATGTATGCATGCCTCGGATCATCTCCAATTTAGGTGCTCTTTTTCATCTATCCAAATTTGTTGTACCTACTCTTCTTCCTAATCTATAAAATAGAAGGCAGGGGTATAGGTTTAACTCATTCATTTCAGTAGAAAGCAGTGAATTAGCTTGTATTTCCCTGTCGCGTATTTCAATTCACACTTAATGAGAAAGCAGTAATAGATTTTCACAATCAATCTATTGAATTTTTATTTTGCTTTTAACAGTGATTTAGGAAGTACACACTACTTCTATTTTTCTGCTTAATAACAGTGATGTGATTGAGGACAGACCTATGAGTTTCCATTATAGTTTTTGCAGTATGTATTTGTAGACTCTAGCATAATTAGAACAATAGTTTGGGCTGGATTTCAGGTTTCATCTATCTAGTAGTTTAGAAATCTTTTAGTGCAAAGTCTGCAAACCATGGGTTAGAAAATCTAACATGGTATTAGAGCACAATTTCTGAGATATTTTAGATTATTTGTATGGAAAGGAAAGTTGTCTAGAGGAGAGAGTCATTGGAGGGTTTTGGTGGGCAGTATGTCTAGGCTTCAATGACTGAAGCAAATATGCACCCATGATTGGCATCTGGACATGAAAAGGTTATGGGGTGTAAAACCCTAGTTGATCTAGTGAGTGGAGTTTGAAGCCTTTTTAGTATAGCTGCAATAATGCCTATTCCGAATATGCATGACTCACCTTTTGGAGGGTGCCTCTAACTTTGTGTCATGGAAATTGAGATTGTAGAACCTCTTGGAAATGACAAAATTATGGTGCCTTGTGGAAGAGGTTATTTTGCTTCCATATCTTAATGATCTAGCAGAAGAAGAAAAGAAGGCACTAAGAACTATAGTTTTAAAACTCGATCAATTCAAACTCAGACTCGATCGAGTTGACCATCAACCGAGTAGACTCGTCCTTCAAACCAGATCAAGTGATTGGTTCGGCACCGAACCGGTCAACCAGACTAAGTCCCGACCTAAACTAGCCATGTTGATTGTTAAAAAAATCCACTATTGTTAGTAGTGTTTGGTAATACTAATAATAATAATAATCTATTTTTAAGGTCACTACCAAGCGAGACACCATTTGGTGCATGAGAACCCTTGTTTGTGGGACAAGGGACCCCAGCTATGCAGCAATTTAACTGCTGAAGTCTCCAGAGCTATACATACCCTACCCCCTCCGGATTCGAACCTATGAACTCATAGGAGGAAACATATGTTCTCAACTATTAGGCCCACTAAATGGTAATATTATAGTCTTAAAAGTGACATTCTCCTTATCTTTCATTTTCTATCTGTTTACTTAAATTTTGAACATTACAATTAATTTTTTTAGAGTGTTTGAGAGTGGTCCAACCTCATCGAACTTCGTATGCAAAAAGTTGAATTTTAGATCCCATTCAAAATTCAACAAACTTAATAGTTTTCAGAATTGCAATGTTTCCACCAAACTCTATCATGTATGAGAGTATGGGATTGGCATTTAATCAAGCGCATCAATCCCTCTAGATACCTTGATGTTGGTGGTGTTGATTGTTGAACTCCTCTTTCGTGACCTTAATAAAAATGTACTATTCACTCAAGCAAATCACTTATTAAGCATGGGAAGTTTTTTCTACCTTATTTGAATGATTGGAATAGGAAGTTTCATCAAAATTGTAGGGTGTTGAGTTGTTGACTAATGTCTTTGGGACCAACTTTGAGATTCAAGGTAAAGGCAAGGGCTAGAGTCTAGAGAAGGGAGGCACAAGGTGCAATTGATGAACAGGATTCCAATATAGGCAATGATTCACCGACATATATGATTTATGATTTATATTTCACATTCATTTTTTTTAAATGTCCTTGCTCATTTATTAATTTAAAATATACATATATATGTATAAATCAATGCTGAAAAAGTCGGCATCGGCAAAAAGTCACCAAGGGTCTTGTTGACCACCTAACCAACTAGGTGTCCAACCATGTACCATGTGCATTGAAGATAAGAAAGAAGTACCTAATGAAGTTTTTTTTCAAGCGAGGCAGCTCGTCTTCTTATCTTTTCTCCATGAAATTTTTGCACCCCTGTGGGGGTATTGTAGTGATATGTCAGCATAAAGGTCTAGTTTTTGTATAACTTGGTTACCTATCACTTTATCATTAGGGAAGTCCTTTCATCGAGTGTTTTTTTCTCTTAGATAATTAAAATTCATTTTTAGTGATTTTAATTATTTGAGTTTTTCACTCAAAAATACCTCCAAAGTGGTGAAAGGAATTCTAATGATCGAGCCCATAGGGTGACTAAGGCCTAGGAATGTTCTATGTAACCATGCTAGACACTATCCAGAGTCTTCCATAATTTCATTAGGTTTTACCTAGGTCTTTTTAATTTTTTGGTGATTAAAAAATGTCCCTCAGCATAAAAATGTTGTAATAGAAAGAGGGTGAAATGGAATCTAATGCCCACGGATTGGGGTAGGGTATGGATACTCAAAATAAATGGCATGAGTCCCCCTACACCCTTGGACATAGTTTGAAGTCATTCGGATAGGCCTTGCTAAGGTTTTGGTCATGTTTGCCAAAGTCAGTAAAGGAAATCAGGAAATTGGCAATTAATTAGCAAGCCAAATTTTGGAAAAGTGCCTAAATTCACTTAGAAGGCGAAAAATAAGTTTCTAAGTGTTATGTTCCTAAGGTGACTTCAGGAGAAAAAAGGGCCCCCGCATGCAAGTGTTTCACAAGAATGAAGATGTCACCAAAGGGAGGGCGCCCTCCCTCTTCATGGAAATTGAGATATTTAAAAATAAGCCAAAGTAACGGGTCCCACTTTGGTGGTCCCCCCCCTTTGGGCCTAGAATGACGATTAAAAATATTAGATGGGAGTTTTCTCCTCATTTCTATTTGATTTCTCACCCTAGGAGGTGCCCACAAGAGAAGTGGTTCCCCTTTTTGAGCTCCCACTCTCTCATTTTAACAAGTGGCTTGCATGGACTTGGGCTCTCTCCTCACTCATTTCCTATTTAAGGAGGGTTCCCCTCCTCATTTGGGTTACAAACACACACACCCACTCTCTTGCTCATGCTCTCATTCTTTCTCTTGCTCTCTTGCCCTTGCTCTTACTTGGGCCATTGTAATTTTCAGCCATTTGGCTTTGGTAATCAAAATCTTTGGAAAAATATTTTGTCCAATGTTCTCATTGATGATTTACTTCCATGCTTGAGGAGCTACACAAGTTTGGTTGGTCAAGGAAACATACTTATTTGCTTTGGTAAGATTTATGGTATTTGCATGTCATAAATTTTGGAGTTTTCATTCTTGTAGCAAAAGAAGTTCATATATTTTCTAGTTTGAAGTTTATGATTTTTTCGCTCATTATTTGAATCTCACCTTCTAGTAGTTGTGTAGTGAACATCTTATAAGTTGCAGGTTATTTGGATTGAAGAGTGGGATTCCTCGGTTGGATGCCCCATTACTTCACTTCTTGAAGAACAAAGAACCAATTTTTTCCTTCTTTACATACAATTTTTTGCATTTTAATTTTAGTTTGTTGAGTGTTTCAAATCTGATTTTAACCCTTTCATCCTCAAGTTCTTTCAATATTATTCATTTGGAAACTTTGTGAAAATTTTGTATATATATTGCACTAACATATTAACTTCCCTAAAGTGATTTTGGGCACAGTTTATCATTTTTTGTTTGCTGATTTTTAGCAGGTTGGTAACAAAACAAGGCAAAACTCCGTCAAATTTCAGCCAAGAAGGGTGCAAAGGCTACCCCAAAGGAAAATATTTCAAGGCCATCACAAGAAAGGGGTGAAAACATGGTTTTTCCCACTTCTTTCCTCTTATTCTTTATGCTGAAATTTCAGCCATTGTAACAAGTCCAAAAGAGTCTCTTGGACTTGATTTCTTGTTTTGCATTTTAAGTTAAGTTCAAGTTTCATTTATTTTCCATCCATTGCTAGCAAAAGAAGTTGGGCTTGCCCATATTTGCATAAGCAATTGTTGATTGGTGTGGGTTTAGATTAGTTAGAGTTTCATTTTGTTTTTATTTTATTCTTTATTGTTTGTCCACACCTTGCAAGTGATTTGGAAATGTCGTCCTTGCAAAATCATGTCGGCTAGCATTCTATTTTTGTTATTTTCATTTTCTCACACCTTGCAACCGATTTGGCTTTGCCATCCTTGCAATATCGTGTTGGCTTGTATCTTTCTTTCTTTTATTTTTATTTTCCCACACGTTGCAAGTGATTTGGCTATGCCATCCTTGCAATATTGTGGTGGCTTGCATTGTCAATAATTGTTAAATTCTTCATTTCGTTTAAAATCAACCTTGCCCCAATCTTTGCCCCGCATTCACTCCCCTTGTCAGTTGGTCTGACCCTGGGAGACAAGAAAGGAAGAACATTCTAGTTGGCTAGAATAATAGGCATTTCAATCCATTATTGCAAGATTGAAAAAAAAGGATTAGTGTGTGGAGCTAGAGAGGTAGAGGTTGTTTGGGGCCTCGTGGCACTTTGTTTCCTCCTTTTGAACACCTGGCTAATTATCAAGACTGACTTGTGGAGCTAGGAGGGAGCCTTGTGCTCTCTTGTTGAGCACGAACAATTTCTATCAGTTGAGGGATAAGAGTTGGAGGTAGACACATTAGTTAGTTGGTTTATTTTCTCATGCAAACACATTAATCCCCTAAGTTTAAGAAAGACCTTAAAATAAATAAAAATCTATTGGACCACTTGCACAACATTACGATCTTTCATTTTATTTACTATTGCAGTTATCGTTTATCTGGTTCAAGTTCTACTTCAAGCTCATCTCATACACTCTAGTTCGTTTGCTTAAAATATTTTACGTTTGATTAATGTGGTCTTTTGATTATTGTGGTGAACAGATGAATTAGAGCAATTTGTGCATTTTGGCAATTTCATTGTAATATTTGCTTGTGACTCCATAGCCCGATCCATGCAGGCACTGGTTTAGTATTACTATATTTTTCTTGCAATTATATTTGGTTTACAAATAAAGAAAGATTTGTCTGTCATCTGAAATTATTACATTTCTGCATGATTGATTGCCATAAAGCTTAAATTAATCTAATCATCTTTTAACTCCTAAAACACAACCTTTGAAACATAACAAATAGGGACTACCCCCCTTGGCCTTTTAGGAGTTGGGTATAAACAGAGGAGTTAGGAATTGAGGTGACATTGGATTCTAAGCTCATAGTTCCCTCGAGAACACACCTACTAGTTGGAAAACTTTTCCACAGTCAAGTGTGTTTTGGGCGGCAACAGGCCCTGAATACAACTTCTCAGCAACATCAGGAAAAATAGACAAAAGTCATCAAACATTAAAAAATACAAAATACATTCATTTTTTTCAAAATTTTAAACATATAAAGCAACAATAACATCAGATAAACACATTGGAACATAAATATGGAGAAAGAACTAATATATATCATCATAATGCAGTCAAACTCAATGTAAAATCATACATCAAAGTCGATACTGAATCGTAAAACATCATAGTTGTCCAATCAAGGACTCGAAAGTGTGTAACCAAAACAAAATGACATCACATATATAAATGTATCTAAGGAAAACTATCATCTAGCTCTCTAATATCTTTACTTCACAATTTATTCTATTTTCCATTCATACTTCATATTTTTCCCTACTCCAATGATTAGGTTTATACAAAGTTTTCATAAATGCTCTTTATTTGTCCCTTCGTCTTATGACTTAAACCTAATTTTTCAAAGGTATATTTTATTGATTTGGCAATCAAGCATTAAATGTATTTCTTGTTTTGTATTGGTGATCAATTATAGATGTATTTTTCACTCCTCCCAAATTGAATTTATGACATAAGCCTCACACTTAGCCGTAACTCATCTACCACTTGAAACATTGCTCTCTTTTTCCAACAATGTGCTATGATGATCACTCAAAATATGTTTGCTCAAAAAATTCTTTAATAGTGAAAAAAAGTAATTCAATTACCATTGTGATCATTGATAAATGGATACATATTTTGTATACCTTATCCTTCCATGGTTTGATCTTCAAATACAGTAATTTTTTGAAACATTTATATGGTAGTGGAAGGTGTTAGTATACAACAAAATGGCTAAAATGGCTAATTTTTGGAAAAATTAGGCATTTTAGCCATTTTAGTCCAAATGGGGACTTTTTAGAAAAAGACAAGACTTTTTGGAAAAAAACCGGTCTTTTTGGAAAAAGTTGGGACTTTTTGAAAAAAGTCGAGACTTTTACCCAAAATGGCGACTTTTTGATAAATTAAAAATCGGGAATTTTTCCAGTCGATTATTCGGCTTAGGAAAAAAATAGCGACCTTCTAAAAAGTAGACGGTTTTTCAGAGAGTTTTTCAACACTGGTAGTTGCAGTTGTAGTTGACCTTGAGGAGTCTGAGCTTTAGCCAAATGATGATGCCATTGCTAGTCCTGATTCTAGTTCTAGTAGTGGTGATGAGTTTGATGATTGACCATGTTGATCAAAGACATGTATGACGTATGATTACTGATGCATGAGCATCATGGCATGTTGTTTTTTGACTCTATAGGCAATTTATTTTGTTCCAGATATGTATTGCACAATACACTTCGTGCCATTTTGATATACTTAGCCTTATAAGGTATATGCATGAGCAAACTTTGGATATTTTGTCTCTGATGTTTTGGAATCATGGATTGGAATCTTTAAAATATTGTTTTTCTTTAAAATTAAAATATTTTATGTATTTTTTAGCAAACCAAGTCATTAAATTCAAATCGGTCGAGTCATTACCTATTCATTATTGACTCTGAATCCAAGTCTGAGTTGACCCTCAACTGATTTCGGGTCTCAGTTCAAGTTTTAAAACATTGTTGAGAACAAAGCAAATCATGTTAGATTGGGTGAGGATCACCCAATCCCTCATATTGTTAAGAAAAAGACTACTAAAAATTTCTATTATGCCTTGGGAACCCTATACCAAAGTGAATGTATCCAAGAATATGCTCCTAAGGAACAAGCTCACGACTACTTGCAAGCAAAACAAATTTAGTAGCATCCCATGAAGATAACAAAGTTGAGAGATCATATCTTTGCAGTTGGGGGCATAGTTGAGAATAATGAGCTAGTTTGTATTTCTCTAAATAGCTTTAGTCCACCATGGCACAACTTTGTCCAAGTTCTCTATGGTCGGGCGAATTTACTTGACTTCAAGCAGCCATGGGATGCTTTCATTGGAGAGGAGATGAGACTATAGCAAATCTCAACCAATTATAAGGATGACGATGATGTACCAAACCTAGCCCTCAAAGAGAAGATGAGGAGAGGAGGTATGAAAGTAGACCTAAGAGGGGTCAGAAGAGGAAGGAGGAAGAATCAAATTCTTCATGCCAAAGGAAAAAATTCTTGAGTCATATTTAGTGCTTCAAGTGCGACAAGTACAATCACTATGCTTCTTAGTCAAATTTTGTAGGATGTGCAAAAGCTTCAAGTGTGAATAAGTTGATTGCTAGACTTGATACTACCTTCGAGATATGTTTGTGTCTTTCCGAGAACACAATTTCAAGTGTTGGATAGTGTGTGTTCAGCGGAACTTCCAAACTTATGATGGAAAGATCTTCCACAAGTTTCAAGAGCAAGAGGGAGGACTACATATGGAGTTGGGTGAAGATGTGACATAACTTGTGAAGAAATTGTGGTCCATATCTTTCCAAATGCCCTCAAGTGATATTCTTGAGCTAGAATTTTTCTTATATGTTCCTAAAGTTACAAAGAGTCTTCTTTCCGTTTCTCACATGATAGATTATAGGGTTTCCTAAAGTTCAAATTTGATGGTCAACAAATCACCATTAGAGACAAAATCCATGAATCTAGACAAACTTTTCCCAAACGAGTGTGAGGTGGCCTTTGGAGGCTACTCTTAGATCCAATTGCAAGTACAAAAGGAATCCATGAGGTAGGAGTGTACCTCTAACCTTGAAGCAGTTATAGAACCAACAACGAAATCAATAATTCATTCCTCAATTATGACTAGTTGTAGTATAGAAAAGTATCAAGATTCGGTTGTTACAAAAGAATTATCTCTACAAGACCTTGATGAAACTCCTACTTTAGTTATCGAAGTATTCTCCCAAAGAGTTTCTCTATATGGGCTAATGCATGCACCACCAATTTTGGAGTTCAATATCCAT
>LPNX010523985.1:592491-604708 GCA_001517045.1 Pseudotsuga menziesii
CACTCACCTACAATATATTTTTGATAAGTCGATATATCGTGTGTTAAACCCGAACCGATATTATCGACGCAATTTATCGTGGTCATTTCACCTTTAGAAATCATCGCGAGTTATTCGAATTATCATGATAATTTCCATAATTATTGTGAATCGATAAAAACTATCACCATGCCCATGTCAATGTTGCGTTATAACAGATTTTTGGACTTTAAAGCCTCACTTTGCAAAAGTGAGCTAGGGGATTGATATCTGACGATACTATGACCATTTTACTCCAAGAAAACAAGGGGAAATATGTTGTCTTCATTGTCATCAACCGAGCAATTGTGGAGTGGGGATTTACTCCAATCTAACATATCCATATTCCCAAAGTATGCAAAAAAATTATGCTTGTATTCTCTTTGTTTTTCTAGATTTAGTATAGGGTTTGCAATGTCTATTAAATATACCTCTTCTAGTCACTTTTAATAGGAGATTTAACACTTATCTAGCTGTGAGATTTTAATTGAGTCATTATTTTGTGTTGATGTCCACATTTGTTGTGTGCCATAGGTTTAATAAGTTCCCTAGAAATCGCCAAATCCACTGGAACCAATGTGTGAGTATAATGAACAGTTTGAGGGTCATAATTAACTGAGTAAAATTGTAGGTTATGTAGAGCAGTAATTTATGGTGGATTTAACCGCTTTAAATACAACCTTGCCAAAATCCCAAGGCATGAAGTGGATATTTTCCTTGCATCTACCACAAAAGTTATCCATATTGCAAATCAATCAATTCTTGATATGGCTAGGAAGAGAGATCAAAGGAAATAATTTAGGGTCGAGATCCAAATAAAGTAGCAAGAATAATGAGAACCAAAACCTTATCGGTGGCAGGTGAATCCCAATCCTTAGAAACACCTTCCACAATGCCTTCGACATGCTCACCTTTCTTTGAGCTGAGGTTAGTGCCTGGGCGACAACTTTCTATTCGATCAATAATTGAAACAAACGAGGAGGCCGACAAGCTTCTGTCCAAATTTTTTCTATGGACTGACATTACTTTCAACATTGCCAATAACAACCCATTCTACCATTCCATGTTTAAATTTGTCGCTATTGTTGGCCCAGGGTACAAGGGCCCTCCCTATGATGGCTTCTCCTTCAAGAGGAAAAAATTGATTGCACTAAACGATTGGCCAAGCTTAGGTAATCATGCGAGATCACCAAATGCACCATTATGTTAGATGAATGGGAAAATGGAAATGCCATGTACACTCTCAACGTCTTGGTTAATTGTCCCAAGGGAACAATGTTATCAAATTTGTTGATGCGTTTGCACATGTTAAAGATGCACAATTACTATGTGAGTTGTTGGATTGGTTTATCCGAGATAGGTCCACAATATGTTGTCCAAGTCACTATGAACAATGTCGCTAATTATGTTTATGTTAGTGGGTTGCTTATGCGGAAGTATCAAACCCTATAATGGACTCCGTGTGTCTCCCATTACATTGATTTAATGCTAGATGACATGGGGAAAATTTCTTGGATTGAGGATATCTGTGTTTCAACTAGGAGTCTCTCAATATGTGTGTGTGTGTTTGTGTGTGTGTGTGTGTGTGTTCTTACACTCATGAGACAATTTGAAAGGGACAAGGAGTTGATTTGTTCTGCAATCATTTTTTTCATCAATAACTTCATTTTTTGTCCCGCAATCAAGTTTTTCATCAATTACTTCATTTCCTTTCACTCTCTCCACAATATCTTGCAGTTGCAGAGGATGTTTATTTCAGATAAGTGGAATGCTTATGTCTATAACACTAAAGAAAATGTGCACAACATAGCCCAACTTGTGAGACATGTCACCCCCCATTCTACATGAGTGTCCACGTGATGTTTATCACAATTTCAGTAAGGTTGAATTTGGGTGGAGATTTGTTTTTTCCATGGATCATGATATAATGATGCTCTCATGTATGGATTTGCATGATGTATTTCGGATAGCAATCATGGGTTGATTTGGATGTGTTTGTGAGGGCTCTTGCATTTTTATTCTTGAAATGATCTTCATGGCATGGATGTTTTATAGTGTCTTTTAGATAAAACAACTTTTCCCTAACACATACTTTTTGAGGATTGTTATATGAGATGTGTGATACCCTACCTCACATAACACTTTTCAACCTTGAGGCATTGTGGATGGCTTTTCCAAGTAGCATAGCATGGTTTGAATGGGAGAATGCTCGCAACCAATCTCATCAAAATTTTATGATAAATGGATAGCATCTAGACCAAAAATTATTTTGAAACTTTAACCAGGAGTTATTCAAAGTTGATTCAAAAGTTCAAGAAGTTGCTTGATAAGGCCATGAGAAAGGTAAGGAAGTTTGAGGCCAACCCATATTTTAAATTAGGTAATGGCCCAGCATTGCCTTTTGTTGGGTTAATCTTGACTCAATCATAAAGCAAGTTAACCGAAATTGGTTATTGTTGTTATGAAACCATGGTATTGGGAAAATCGTGTATTTGCCAATTTTGCCCATGGAATTATTATGATCAAATCCTATAAAGAGGTTGGTCATACTCCATTGTATAATTTACTAACTCATCAATGGTTGAGGGTATAGTTGTGGCGGTACAGCCACGCTCAACCTATCTTGGCCAGATTTGGCTAAGGGGCATAATGAAAATCTTCTGCTGGTTTTTCTCGATTAAGGGTTTCCAGGATAAAATCATGGTGTCTATCAGGTGCATAATTTATGGTTTGCTTTACTATTCTATATTTCTGCTATGCTTAATTATGTTTGTTGCATCCTGGAACTAACATATGATATCATAGCTTAGTAGACACACTCTCCAACAAGATCGATCTGATCAAGTACGAGTTACCTAGATCTAAATGGTAAAATGTATATTGAATCGTTGTTATATGACATCAATTGAAGTCTTTTTCAGTCCCCTAGATTTGCATAGCCTAGTGCAAATCGGAGTGGGCGGATGCATTGGCGTGTCAAGTTGGTGTGAGAAGCAACGGATGTACTAGATTTGACATTTGCTAAAGAAACATGGAATGCAGGTATACATATTTGTTTACTAACAGATTAGAGAATGTATGTTTATGAGTATTCTCATTATTCGAGGATAGATTCAAATCTAAGAATTAACGAACGTTTCAAGCAAACAAAAAAATTTAGTTCATTTTTTTATCTATGTTGTGTTTTTGGCCATTGAAATGTGGTGTAAGGAAGGCAATTGGAAACATGAACTATGATATGCACGATTTGGTTTGAGTTCACACTGGAATCTTCATATGGTTCAAATTTGAAGAAAGAGATCTGTGGTTGAAGTGGTCGAATTCTATAAGAGTCACAAATGGTCGACTCAATACAATCGTTGAAGCGGTCAAAGTCTACAAGAGTCACGGATGGTCGACTTGGTACAGTCGATGGAGCAATCAAAAGTTGATAACTCATGATATGTCGACTTGGTATAGTCAAAGTCGATAAGAGTTAATTTTTTTCAAATCGATGAGGGTGATCGACCAAGCAAGCAAGTTGGCCAAACTCAAGTCGATAGCTTGTCAACAAATAAACCAATGGTCGACGGAATACAAATCAACTAAGGGTCAATGGGAATGCAAATAAACTACTGGCCAATATCTTGATAGATAGTCGATAACAAAAGTGATCAACCAAGTAGTTAACCAGAACAACTGGTCGATTGAGTGTTGGACACAATGGCCACACTGAGAGGGGGGGTGAATTAGTGTGAGAGCAATTATAAACTTTTTACCTTCTTTTAATCAATTAGAGTATATCAAGCATTATGTTATCAATTACAACATCATATGCATCAGCTAAATAAACCATGAGTCATGAGCACAAACATCACATCAAAAGAGACACAAGAATATATGTAATTTTGATCTTTATTTATTGTAATGGAAGACTACAATCTTCTCGATTACAATCAGCACCAACTGAAGAAAAGAGCACCAACTCTTATAACAGGACCTAACCTGGTTTTCTTAGCTACAACTAAGAAGAGTTTGAGGAGTCCAATCCTCAAGTGCAAGATTCATCTTGCAAGCTTGATGCCAATCTTTGATCGTCATCAATCTATTGCTCATCACTCAATCTGCTCATCGATGTTGTTGGTCATCTGCTCAATATTGATGGTCTTATGCTCATCACTTTGGCTGCAACAGTCTTCTCAATCTCTGCTCATGTATCTCTGCACATCAACCATCAATCACAGCTGGTCAATCTTCTCTACTCAATACACTTGTCAATCTGCTCATCCACATCTACAACATTATTGATCAATGCCACTTGTCATCAAAGTCTGCTCATACAAGAGACACTTCTATCAAAAGGTATGTCAAACTGAATATGTCATCAAGGTATTAAGATCAACATTAAGTTTTGAAACATCATCATACATTATATGTGCATTATTAAATCATCATCATACAGTACATCATCCAAGCATGATCATCATCATACAGTGCATCATCAATGTGAAAAAGGAATAAGGCATCATCAAATAGTGTGACATCATCATCATATACAAGGTTTACATCATCTGTATGGTATGCATAGTGTATGCATCATTATAATGTATACAATGAATCATCATCAATATGAATCTTCATACCTTACTGTATCTACCACTGAACATACACCACATTCAACATTATCATGTATTCAAGAGTTCACCTTTTAAGCCACAGTTCGTCATTGTATGTGTACTACAGCATACATACACTGTATATAGACTATTGTACTCTTCAACATCATATCATCATAGGGTATACATCTGCTGCTTCAAAACACTGTATTATTCACCTTATTGTTCACGCATTGCTTGTACATGCCACTGTGTTCCACTTTACATACAATGTATATCACATACATTCACTACTCGTACTTTATCATGCCTGGGTAATCATGCATACCTTGCATGTCAAACTTTTACCTGGAATTAGAGGAAATTTGAGGTCTAAAATGGGCCTCCTAAGGAAAATAATAAAATAATATTTATTAATTTTACAGGAAGAAATAAAAAAACTACTATTTTTGTTCGTATTATCAACATATCTCCCTGTGTTTTTACTCAAATTTCAAGCGATAGGGCTCGTTGGATGTGGAATTTAAATTCCACATCCAACGAGCCCTCCCGCTCGAAATTTGAGTAAAAACGCAAAGAGATATGTTGAAAATACGAACAAAAATAATAGTTTTTTTTATGACAAATATGTCAAGTCAACCATTATGGTTGACTCATTTTATTGAAATTCTATTGGTTCTTGAATTCCAACTCACAAGAATTTATTGTTGGCTCATTTTCTTATAAAGCCCATTTTAGACCCCAAATTTCCTCTAATTGTTGTGTATGATTTCAACCTCAGACTTCAAGACAATCACTGTAAGAGGCTTGAATGTGAATTCTAGTCATCATCATCCTAGGGAAGTCATGTTTTGTATGTATGATCATCATAGTATATGCATCATATAGGGTTCCATCACATTATACATCATGTATAGGGTAGCATATATCATCATTGAGTGTACATCATGGTGTGTAGGGTTGCATGCTCATGACCATTGTAGAGTATGCATTATGCCTGCATCATCTTCATATTGTGCACACACCCATGCATTACTAGTTGCATACATACCTAGTGTAGAAGACCTTGAAGAAACTTCAGACTGTATAAAAACTTCAATTCGGGATTGAGGTTGAATTAGGGCTGTGTATTATGACCTCAAATTGTTCAACCTCGAACTGTTTACCTCGGATTGTGTGCTAAGAAGGGACCCTGAAACAAGACTCAATCTAGGACTATGTCTCCTTTTGCAAGCTCGTACTGTCAAGGTGTATGCTGGTAGACTATGAGTTTCCATAGCCATTGAATTAGGCCACACTCCCCTTTATTTATGCTGCTGCAATATCCAAATTCAAGACTCTGTAGATGGTGGAAAAGCCTCGAACCATCTTGGATCTGCTACTGCAAATGCTAAAAATCAAACCCCCAAATAAAACGGACTGTTTACCTTCTCTGCAATTTCGGTTCTTTGTTATTTGACTGTTGTTGCTGCAAAAAACTTGGGACTATTCTCCTTCCTCAGTTAACTGCTGCAACCACAAATTTCCACAGTCTAACCCCTCAACAGCAAGCTTCCTCATTCTACTAGCGAGCTTTTACTCTTCACTTCATTGGTTAATTTGTTTGGAGTGAGAGTGGAATTGTTTTTATACTCCGTTGACGTTGACATGTCCTTAAAATAGGGCTGACTTAAAAATGTATTTGTTATTTTATTTATTTTTAATTTGAATTTAAATTTTATTTAATTTGTATTTTAATTTTAATTTTAATCATATAATAAATAAAATGTTTTTAATGTCCATAAGACATTATACCACCATTTGAAAAGAGTTTAGGGTTTATCCACACACCATCAAGTGTGTCTAAGTGTCCAAGTGTGTGCCATCATATTCAATGGTCATCATGTTCTTCATCAAGCCATTAGGGCTTCCAAGGACATGCCATGTGTAAGGGCATGCATGACCAAGGACCCCATCATCCACAAGCATCCAAATGTCCAAGGTGTAATCATTATCTTCATTAAGAGTTCAAGGACCTTTAAACCATCAATTATGGGTCCAAAGGCTTTTTCAAAGTCTTCTTCACCATGTACAAGTCTTTGTGGCCTTCTTCATCATACCAATGGCATGTTCATGGGTTCCATAGCATGTCAAAGACCATACAAGGTCATCATCATCATACAAGAGCTCCATTACCCCAACAAGGGTTGCAAGGTCATCAAACCACCAAGTGTGGGTCCAAGGACATCTTCAAGGCTTCTTCAACCACCTCAACCACACAAGGGGAACTCCAAGGGTCAAGATCCATCATGCTACCTACTGTGGGGTTGCTAGGTCCTCTCCTAGGGTACCATGACACCATCAGAGCATGAATGACCACAGAATGAGTTATTAATGCTTCTCCAACCCCTCCAAGGCTTCTCCATTGTCCACAAGGTCTTCAACGCCATTTCCAGGGTCTTCAGCATCGCCAGTAGGGTCTTCTGCATTGTCAACAAGGTGGTGGCTCCAAGATCCATCCTTGTGGGTACAAGGACCTTGCCAACTAGGTACAAGGTGCTCTAAAGCACAAACCATGTTTGTATGGGTTCCAAGGCACTGGATGTGAGGGTACTAGGATCATCCATACATGTGCACTTCAAGAGGGACTTGGTGGTATCAATGACAACCTGTGGGGCCACTGCAAGTCTATGTTGGCATCAATGACAATTTCATCAACAATTTGTTGGACTCACGATTGTTGTTAGACCAAAACCCACAAGTGTTAATCTCTGCCACAATCGCCAGAGTTTGGATCTCGGGAGGCGATTAGTCCATGTCATGAAACTCATGGGGAGCATTGAACCCAATGTCCAACGATCTTCCCCCCAACGCCAGCTGGGTGAGTTTCAAACCCTTAACCTGTTGCTCTGTTACCATTTGTTGGACTCATGATTGTCGTTAGACCAAAACCCACAGGTGTTAATCTCTACCACAATCGCCAGAGTTAGGATCTCGAGAGGCGATTAGTCCATGTCACGAAACTCACAGGGAACATTGAACCCAATGTCCAACACTGAGGATATGGTCGATGGGTGACTAGGGATATGGTCAATGATGTCAACTAAGTACTATGGATCAACCAAGGTTAATAGATGCTTCAATAACAAGATAGTCGAGGTCAATATCGAGTATGGAATCATGGAAGGTTACAAAGCTGTACAAGCTCAGGTCTACTGAACAGTCGTGGTTAAGATCGACTCAACAGTGGATTGGTTGACTGTTCAATTACAAAATAGATTTTTTTTGGCTTTAGAGGGATGCATGTGTTCCTGAGGGTTAGATTCTATACGAAACTATTGTCACTTCTGACTCCTGATGCATATGCAAACCTGATCAAGGAGGATGTTCTAGTGAAAACCAAGGAAATAGTACTCAGTTGTGGAGCAGCATGAAGAGAGATCGACTGGAACACACAGTGGAGTTTGTAGTTGACTTTGCAAAGAGATCAATTGTAGCAGTTGGTGAAGTCTATTACTGACTATGCATATAGGTTGATTGGGTAGTTAATTAAGCAACATATGACTATAAGACCAATAAAGGCATGCATACCCCTGTGTTAAATCTAAAGTGGGAAAAGCATGTGATATTCTCTATTGATAAACTTGAGGGGAGGGGAAGGTTTCATTCCCAAGTCAAGTTTAAGGGGGGGAATGTTGGGTTAATCTTCACTCGGTCATATAGCAAGTTAATTTAAATTGGTTATTGTTGTTATGAAACCACGGTATTGGGAAAACTATGTATTTTACCATGTTATTCTTTTTATCAAAGCCTATAAAGAGGTTGTTGTACTCCATTGTATAATGTACTAATTCACTGATGGTCGAGGGTACAACCTTGGTGATAGAGCTATGTTCAACCTATCTTGGTTGTATTTGGCCAAGGGGCATAATGAAGATCTTACGTTGGTTTTTCCTGGTTAAGGGTTTCCAGAATAAAATCATGGTGTCTATCATGTGCATGATTTTATGGTTTGTTTACTATTATGTATTTATATTGTTCATAATTATGTTTTTTGTGTCCTAGAACTAACACCTACAAAGGCCACAGTAAAAGTGGAAACCAACATTATGGATCTTTCAAGGAATAAATCTGGAGTAGTTTCAAGCCTTTCTACTGTTAAAAAATCCTATTTCCCTTGCTCAACTTGTCATGGAAAAGTCTTCACATGTCTGCCTTGCTTATGGAACTGAATTTACAACAATTTTAAAGATGATCTGAGGACAAATAATCGAGGTAACAGTAGCAACATATAATATCATGCCTAAGAGTATCCTACTAGTCTTGTTAAATATTTCTAGAACCTTGCCAATAGGTCCATTTGATGGCATCTATGCCTAGCTATCATAAAGGAATTAAGTTGAATAAATGGGGGGCATATGAAGCTTCGAACAATCTTGTAAGAGCAATGCTTTGAAAATGAATTCCAAGCTTTCCAGCTATCTATCAATTTTCTTGTCTTGGATTTTAGGATGAGATGTGCATGAAAGAAATAGCCTCACCCATGTTGTTAGGATCTATTGTGGATAAGAAACCATTAGGTTCTAGAAGTGTACAAATAATTCGACCTATAGTTGAAGATTTTTGGTGTTCAATTAAGGGTTATGTTGTTGGTAATGCAATTCCTAGCCCCCAAAAGAAGGTGGAAAAGGAATTTTTGAAGAAATGTTGAGATCGATGGTAAGAAAATCACATAGGTCGGCATCGTGCAATGCCTCATATAAAGCACGCTACAATGGCCAAACTCTTGCATAGTTTCTTTTCGTTTCTTTGAATATCAACAAAGCTACTTGGGGCACACTATAGAAAAATGTCCTCAACTCATTTTCCAAGTGTTATCTTCTTGTCGTCTCTTGTTTAAAAGTTGGGCATAAAGTTTTTGTGTACAAATGATTATAGCTTTCAACAAGGAAACAATCATGGAAACTACCGCTCTCAATTAGTGACTCTTTGTTACCAAGGAAAGAAAAGGCATAGAATCAACATCCTTTGAAATTGTTACCCTTCCTATAGCTTATAGATTACGTCCACTTCCCTACACATCCAAAAACGTACCATGGTTAGGCAAATTTCTTGCGGGGAGCGGCTGTTCGAGGGCATGCTAGTAGAGGCCAATGAACTGAAATTTTTGCCAAAATAAAGCTCTTGATTTTGTCAAGATTCGCAGTTTGGAATCTGGTAGCAAGGAAGTGTTGTTAATGCAAAATTTGTTTGTAATGCGGCTCGTAGAAAGGAAAATTTGCGCTTGGTGGATCTAGATAAGGAAAAAGTTGTTGAGGTCTTGAAAAAAGAGACAACATTGGTAGGAATATTTCCTGTCTACATAATATGTTGAGGTAGAGATCCTAATTTATTGTTGCAAGAACTAACACACAAAAAACAAAAAAGAGTCAAATTAAAACCTATTTACAATGCATCTGCCACTGTTTGCTCCAAAAAAATCTTAGGAAATAAGTGGTTTGAAATAAGACGAAATTGGTTAAGAGACTTCCCAAGGACCTAGGATGTGACTTCAAACTAGATCTATATTTGGGCTTAGTCAAATTGGTGCCTTTGTTTGAAAATATGGATGAAGAGTTGCACACAAAGATAGAAGCAAGGGTAGTCCAAGGTTCAAATTATCGAACAAGTTTATAAATTTTCAAAATATTCTTGTCTAGGTTTTTGTCATGATTTGCAGTATGGAATCCATTAGTGAGGAAGGGTTGTTCATGCATAATTTTCTCATAATGAGGCACCTAGACAGGAAAAATTGTGCTAAGTGCATCAGATGGTGAAAAAGTTTCTAAAGAACTAAATCAAGAGAAAACATTGGGAGAAATATTTGTTGCTTACACGGAATGTCAAGGTAACGTGATCTTGATGTATCACATAAGAGTTGACCCAGGAAACACAAAGAAGAGTCGAATTATTTTTAGGTCCAATTTGCAATTTTTGACAATTAGATTGTCTTACGGCCCATATTATCTATAGCACACCCTATTATACGATGCCAAAGAGGCCAGTCATTTTTCATTGTAAAAGGGTAAGTTGGGGCTTCTTTATGTAAAAGTGTTCATCTAGCAGGGTTAAAGACCCCTTGGTCAGTCATGGTAAGTCCTCTTGGTCCTCATTTCACGGTGTGTTGGTCTTCTAGCCATGTTGATTACCCCTTGATGGGTGGTAACTACTCATCGTGTCGATCAGTTATGCCTTGGGTGGGTATCAGAGCATCTTGGGGTGACTTGATTAAGACACATGGCTCAAAAGCCCCTAGCCACACTTATGGTTTTATGCTTTGAAAAGGAAATTGCTATTGTAAGGGTTTTGTTACGTTGCACCTGTACCCAACGCATGTAACAAACTTAGATAATAAACAACAAACTATATATATATATATATATATATTAAATATCAATATTAATTATTAATATTAATATATATCGATATTAATTATTAATAATTAATAAATGGTTATTAGTAAACTATTCTAAAATGATGCATCCTTTCATGGATGGTATACAAGTGCCTCTACAATTAATATATATATGGCACTCACTTTGTAATCTTTTATCATCATTCATCTATAATATTATTTTATATTTCCAATATGGAATTATTTTCCATTGGTTGATTATTCAACTGAGTAATCATTGTGGGTTAAAATGCGAATCATGTGGATTTAGAAGTCTTTGTTTGCTTCAAGTGGTATCAAAGCAAGAACGAGAGGGAAAAATAAAGAATTTAAAAAAAAAACATAAGTTAAAAAGAAAAGTTAAAAAACATGTTCAAGGTTTCCTTGAATTTAGGTCTTTGACCTCATAGTGGCTTTTAGCCATCCATATTCAGAGTTTCTCTGGTAAAATTTGGTTTTTGACCAAAAATTGGCCTTTGGCCATTTGAATTTCATTGAAGAAGTATTAATTCCACTCCAAATATGAAGCAAGAACGAGAAGGAAAAATTAAGAATAAAAAGAAAGAAAAAAAGAAAAAGAATTATCAACAAAAGAAATAAAAGGGGAAATGTTAAAAAACATGTTCAAGGTTTCCTTGAATTTAGGTCATTGACCTCACAATGGCTTTTAGCCATCCATATTCAGAGTTTCTCTGGTAAAAATTGGTTTTTGACCAAAAATTGGCCTTTGGCCTTTGAATTTCATTGAAGAAGTATTAATTCCAGTCCAAATATGAAGCAAGAACGAGAGGGAAAAGTGAAGAATAAAAATTTAAAAAAAAAAAAAATTATCAACAAAGAAATAAAAGGGGAAAAGTTAAAAAACAAAGTGAAATGGCCCATGGTTTTACGAAATAACCCATCGTTTCACTTACAATATTTAATTATAAACTAGTTTTATAAAATATGCTTTGATGACAAATCATCTTGAACCGAAAGGCAATGTAACAAACTTAAATAATAAACAACAAACAATATATATATATTAAATATCAATATTAATTATTAATATTAATATATATTGATATTAATAATTAATAATTAATAAATTGTTATTAGTAAACTATTCTAAAATGACGCATCCTTTCATGGATGGTATACAAGTGCCTTTACAATTAATATATATATGGCACTCACTTTGTAATCTTTTATC
>LPNX010523985.1:608923-627621 GCA_001517045.1 Pseudotsuga menziesii
TACTAGGCTCTCCATCTTTTATGTGTTGTCATCAATTGGAAGTGTAGTTTAGGTGCACCTTTTCTACTCTAGATCATGTGTTTTCATATGCCTTCCATGATAGTTTTCCTCCTTAATTTTCCTTTGAAATTTCTGCTCTAGAACTTTCTCTTTGTTTAGTCTAGAAATCAATCCATCCATTAGAGAGCAACTAGATTTGTGCACTACAACCCTATCCATTTTAAATCATACGTAGAAACCCTCATGCAATACTTGGTTAACCCCATTTTCCCATTTAATAAGACATTGGTATCTATTAGCACCTAAGTTGTACTTAGTGGAACTGTTCAGTTGAGCTACCAAAGAATGAACAAGTCATTTGTTCACTATTAGAATTTCAGAAGTCCATGAAGGCCAATTTTGGCCCTTTTCAAAAAAATTGCATATTCATACCCCTTAAGGAAATTGTAATGAGTTGGTGTAACATGACAACTTTTTGTAACAGGATTTCCCTACTTAAATCATCAATACATTACTCTAGAGTGTGTTTTCCTTGTTGAATATTTGTTGCTTTTAGCGACTTATAATCTTCAAGTTTTTCACTCAAACCTCCAAAGCTGGAGTAATTGTCTAGGTGGTTAGGCCTTAGGAGGTTATTAAAGTCTAAGTGTCTATGTATATTAGTATATTACCATGCTATTCATCGTGTTTTAGTCATATGAACATGCACTAAGTCCCCCCTAGGTATTTTCCGCAAATAAACAAATTTCCTGTAAAACGAGCAATTTTTTAATGTTTTAATTATCAAAATGTGGTTAGGGGGTGGAATTTGCCATGGGGGTGCTCGTTTTCTAACTCAAAGAACCCTATATACCCTTAAACCCACTTTGAGAATCAAACTAGTGATTATTTATCACTTAATTTGAGTTTCTCTCGAAAATGGCCAAAAAAGACATAATAAATGCAAATTCAGCATTCCTAAATCAATGAGAACATGTTGAGGGCAAGATCTCAATGGTGACGCACTTAACTGAAGAGCATATATAAGTTAACTAGACTCCCAATTGATTTTATTGAGATCATATCTCAAGAGGGTGAGTTCACTTCACTTCAAGAGGGGCGCATCTCCTTAATGGGGGCGCATTCTTTGAGGTGGAGGCTTGGAATTGGATGGGAGACAATCCCAAAGGAGGGAGGGAACACCTCATGAGAGGTGGCACCCATCCCAAGGAGATAAATTAAAGATCAATCCCATGAATATCTCATCAACTTGACCACCTCTCCAGTTAGCTAATGTGCCCCCCCCCTTGGTCTCTTGTGGCTATTTAATCAAGTGTTTGGCTCTTCGTTTCTCATGGGAAAAGGACCAAAAGTTCTTCCCAATATTTGAAGCTTTGCATTGTAATACTTTTGTTGATGAATAGAAATAATTTGGAGGTCCATGGTGTCGCATTTGTGTGTAGATGATCATTGTCAATGATATATGAGGTAAATGTGTTGCTACTTTGCTTTGCTTCTTCTTGTGATTTATCTAGCCTTGGGGGCAGTTGCTATCAACTCATAAGGTAAATCATTCTAGTTTGATTTCATTTACTACCTTTCTATGCCTAGAGATTTAGGATTTGCATCTACTAGTTATTTATTTGCATGCTCTTCTAACCTCTTGTGTAGGAAATACCAGATTTAATCCCCTTTTTACAAGTATTGTTAGTTGTGCAAGTTTCCTAGTTTGAAGGACCAGTTGATCTTCTTTGACTCCTATGTTGTTCCAACATTTTCTAGAAAACAAATTCCCTCCGCCTCTCACCATTGGATTCCATAGATCCGTACATTCGGCTTGAGCTTTCTCCTTCTACCCTCTCTCTTTCACATTTAAATCATTTTCATTATTTGGTTACTATTATGCATACTTCTTCAAAGTAGTTTTCCTTTAAAAGAATATCAGTAGTTATTTTACTAAGTATGCATTCATTCAACTAGATCTGAACTTCAAGCATTATTTTCATAATAAATCTAGTTACTTAGTTTAGTACGTTTATTGAAAAATCTATTTTTCCTATAATCCAAGACTCCAACAACGCCCTACCTTGTTCCTATTTCAAGATTTGAAACTCGTAATCCTTTGGATCCGAATCTATAAGGATCAAAGGCATCCACCTCTTAAATTTGTAAGAAAATAATGGAAATCAAGTGGGCTACTCAACGCCCACACCCCAACCCCCATGGGGAATTTGTGTCGCCTGTTTTGTGGTTTGTTTTTTTATTTCTATTATTTCTTTAGCTACTAACCTTAGAGTAGTTTATTTTCAATTTTTCATTTCGCAATAAAGTAACAAACCCATTGGCTACACTTTCCCGAAGTACGATACTACTGAAAGGGTTGCCCGAGTAGGTGGTATTCAGAAAAAAGATTTGTAGCTTAATAATTAGATAACATTTACTTTTCTTGCAAGTAGTTTAATTTCTTTCCAATTCTTTTATTGCAAATAAAGAAATTATTTTGCTACTTGTCTCATGTATGCTCTTGTCCACCACAGGCTTGCCTAATCTATTGGACAATCAAAAAGGAACTCCTAGTGCTTTATAATCAACTCCAACTTAATAAAAATTAACTTCCCTTAAGACAAAAAATATGGCATCTCGGCTTTGTCTTTTGTGGGAAAACTCTACAGTGAAGAGGGAACAACTAGGTAGTGCCTATGTGGATCTGTTAGGCTACACCCTTGTTTGGTATCAGTGTTGGACACACCCTCGCGACTCTGATCTATCCCTTTTCTCGTGTGGAACCACACTTGATTAATCTGGACATATTCCATGTACCCAAGAGTATATCGGTTTCCCCCTTCCCGTAATCCACTCATCCACATAATTAAAACTAACCAAGAAGCATTACAAAACAATCTCTTTCAGCAGACTCCATTTTTAGCATTGGTCTAATTAAATGACATTTTTGCTTAAATGAATTCAATATGGAGTAATTGCTTTATCATTACATGTTGTTAGTTCAATTCATATGTGATGCTCTTGTTTCAGTATTTCATTTCAAACTCCTAAAATAATATCACCTTCATAACATAGCTTAAAAGCCTTAGTTTCTTTTCTTAGGGACCACCCCCATTGGCTTCGCTAGGAATTGGCCTCAACAGAGGAGTTGAGTGTTGAGTGACAGTATCTCAACTCGTCACTTGCCCCCAAGGAAGCACCCAATCGCTTGAAGATCTCTACCACATTACCTAAGGTACGTATCAGGCAACAAAAGTCTCTAATCCGTTCAGCACCTTTATTATTTACTTTCATAAACACACATTGTTTTGCTATAATTACTCTTCAAATCCACCTTTTGCTTCATTGTTGAACTCTAGTAATCCTATTGTAGGCTAAGTCACCAAATTTGGCAATTTTGCACCTTCAAAATCGAAATTCACCGAAATTTTCTACAAGCCAGATTTATTCTATTAAATTCATTGGATTTTAAACCAGTTACAAATTCAAACCATACACAAATTTCAAGGTGAATTAAATTGATGAAATTTGCCTTGAATTCACTTGAAATTTGAATTAATTCGTTTTTTTAAATTTTTGGGCAAGTAAACCCCCATTGGCTTCGCTAGGAATTGGCCTTGACGAAGGAGTTGAGTGTTGAGTGACAGTATCTCAACTCGTGACTTGCCCCCAAGGAAGCACCCAATGCCTTGAAGATTTCTACCACGTTACCAAGGTACGTATCAAGTAACAAAAGTTTCCAATCCGTTCAGCACCTTTATCTTTCACTTTCATAAACACACATTGTTTTGTTATAATTACTCTTCAAATTCACCTTTTGCTTCAGTGTTGAACTCTAGTAATCCTATCCTAGGCTAAGTCACCAGATTTGGCGATTTTTTGCCTACAAAATCGAAATTCACCGAAAATTTCTGCAACCCAAATTTATTCTATTAAATTCATTGGATTTCAAACCAGTTACATATTCAAACCATACACAAATTTCAAGGTGAATTAAATCGATGAAATTTTCCTTGAATTCGCTTGAAATTTGAATTAATTCATTTTTTTTGGGCGATTAAACCATAGCATAAATTTGGGGATGCCAAACTCTTTCACGTGAATGAATGAACATCAAAGAGTCAAGAGTGAGAGTCTTGACTACGAGTGTGAGCTACAGAATGCCATTGCGTGACTAAAGTTTGCAGTGTTCACTTGCGGTCATGAATCGTGACCCATGTCTCGTGAATAGTGGATTGGTTTGATGCTCACTTTGCAGCTACAACCAAGTGTCAACAGCCATGGATTGAGCCTTGAAATTTGAGCATGGTAGCGCGAAGAGGAAACGGGATGCTAGGGACCACCAACCATGGTAGACTATATTAATAATATTACATGGCTTGGAGGTTAAATACACTTTTGATATACTAAAATAGCATAGAGTTGGTTTCCACGATTTTTTAATGGTTCCACGATTTATCGCTACTTTCGTCGATGCTTGCCGAGAAGTTGTATTCTGGATCCCATATCGAGTTTTTGTTGATGTCGATTTTTCAACATGAACTATATGATATGTTCTTTTCATCACAATATTGTTGTTGATGTCCGCCGTTTGCACACCAACAGCAGAAATCTTCCGAAAGCTGTCTCCTCACTTGAGAAAGTGGGAGAGGTGTGACCTTGGGGGGGAGCACAAAGCCAGGTACTATCACCTACTCCTAGCTCCTCCGTTTAGGCTAAATCCTAACGAAGCCAAGTGGGGTAGTCCCTAACAAAGAGTTTTCTATGGCTCAATGTTTAAGTTAAGTTTTTGATGTTATGATGCGGATGGGTGTTGTTTAGGAGTTATTATGATGAAAGATGATTAAAATTATGAATTTTGAACACAAGACAAAAGCAATCCACATTGTTGTACTGGATTAAAAGATGAACAGTATATTAAGACTTGTGAGATAAAGATGCATTCACAGATAAAGATTTTATAAGCTAAAGACAAATGATCCAAATGTAACAATCACGCATAAATTAATAGACCAGTTCCTTATGGAGTCAAAGCTCTGTAATGATTAAAGAGATAAAACCAAGTCCTGAAATAAATCTAGTGGATGTTATGCGAGTGCTCTTGGTATATTTTAAATATTTTTTAAATGGTCTTGTTTAGGGCTTCAGCGAAAGGTTTCAATAGCCGGGAAAATCTTCCAAGTTAATCCATTGGAGACATGACGGCCCACCCAGTATCTCAGGCTGGTATCGCGAAGATTGACCAGCTAGCTGGGACTCTAGACAACAGGGAGTTTTGGCGCATTTACTAGGAATGACTTAGGAAACTTTCTACAACGTCGGTGCGTTGGTTACGGGGTAAAATTTTATTATGATGAGTCTTGTAAGATTAACAATCCAACGTCGTTTCTGGGTACTCCAATTTTTAAGTCGATCAGAGCATACTCCGGCAAGGAAACAACGAGATAAATTAATTAGTGGGGAAATGTGAGTTGCAAAATTTTATTCAGTAAATTGATTAAAACCCTCCGAAAGAGAGCGCTCCTGACTTTGTCTTATGACAAAAGTTCAAAAGACTTAGCTAAACTATATGCTTGATGCAAGGATATGCAGTGGGAATGCTCTCCGATAGAGAGTGCTCTTGACTTGGATTACGACAAGTTCAAGAGACTTTAGAGATTAATTAATTAACTCACAAAAATGTAAAAAAGACTAATCTGCCCAATAATCTCTTTCAGGTTTTTAGGCAGAGCATGGGGGTAAGTAAAACATGAAATAAAAGACAACTCTCCGATAGAGAGCACTCTTGATCCACAAAGTGAGATTCAAGAGATTTCTACTTTAAACAGTTCATTTACTTATTGAAAAATGAAACATTTAAAAGATGAAGTAATCAACTTAGTAATGAAACAAAATGTGTTAATCTAGCAATTAGTATTCTAAGAAAGACATTGAGATTATTCTAAGCAAAAGCAAATCTAATCCAAGCACATAAAAATAAGAACACCACAAGCCTCCCCAAATGGGGGAGGTTGAGAGTGGGGGCTTAAAAACCCCACTCAAACAAAAAACTTTATTGAGATTTACAACTTGCCTTGGGAATTCAACCCTTGAAAGGACTTTTGAAATAAAGCTTGAAACTTTTTTATTAGACTTATGTAAAAAGGAGAGTGATTTACTTTTTATTTAAAACCCTTTCTTCAAACTTGCAAAAAGGGGCAAAAGAAGAAGATAGAAAAGAGCAAACAAGGGGGCAAAAGAACGTTGAAACAAAGGAGAAAAGAGGGGAAAAAGGGAGGAATAAAAACAGGAAATTGAAAGCAAAATATGGGAAGAATAGGGCAGCGAACTAGACAATCAATGAGCTGCAAAAAATGGTGAAAATGGGGCAGCGAAAGAAGAGAAAAGTGGCTGTCATAAAAATGCAAAAAGAGGGCAGCGAAGAAAACCAAGAAGAAAAACACACAACAAGGTGGAAGGAGGCCAAATCCAACCTAGAAGAAGGGGGGGAAATCACTCAATAATCAACAAAAAGGTGGGATCAACCTCTGAACAAGGTGACCACTAGAAGCACTAGTCCCGAAATCATCCAGACTAGCTGGATGTACGCAAGGATGCTAGTGGGAAAAGGGAAGTAGCCACAAAATTATGTGGCACTTGGAATCAAATCCCAAGCTACTTTCTCAGGTCAAAACAAACATGAGATACATGGAAATATTGGAGAAAAGAGAAACTTAGATTAAACTGAAAAGGTAACCGGAAATATTTCTTTTACTTGATGGATTAGGCAAAGAAGCTTATGCTTCTTGATTTTCCTGAAAGCAAATGACTCCTTGTGGAACCTGCAGAATGAATGTTAACCATAAAATAGCCCCTATATATCGGACGATACCTGAAAGCATAAAATATTCAAGAGAAAAGCATAGGTTATATAAAATAGTGCTAGATTTTTAGCCTTCAAAATTTACACAACCAAATGCTTAAAAATCCATAAGAAAGGAGCAAAGAAAGGTATCACCTCACACGGTGAATCATGACCAACATAGAACTTCCACTTTGACCTCCAAAGTCATCAACTTTACTCAATATTAAGCAAAATGTTACAGTACAAATTCTCCAGAGCTTCTATGCCAAAAATCCGATCATGTAGAGCTCAAAAGAGCCTCTACTTATGAAAAAACGAAAAAAAAATAGGGCTCAAATCCCTAAATCCAGACTAAGAGTAACACCGGAGTAATTGAATGAACTCGGCATGATGATTTGGAATTGAACTAAGCTGCAACTGAGTTGTAACTGAGTGTTGGAGTAACGAGGGGGGGTGAGGTGGCTCATCCTCCCTCATAATGATCACCCAACCAATAGATAACACACACTTCAACCAAAAACGGATTTGACCAAAGAGGGCAAATTTCTGACTGATAGTTCAACTGCTACACTCCGATACTTGATCTGAAACTGACCGATATTGATTGGAATCATCATAAATGCTCTGTGCCATGTCATTTAGCCTTTTATTTTATTCAATTTGGTTTATTTTGGAGAGTTTTTTTATTTTCTCCAAAATACTCATTTTTAATATTTTAATTAATAATTTCTCCGTAAATGACTTTTTTGAGAAATTATTAATTATGAGGCTGAATGAACTTCTAAAACTTAGGGATAGCTGGCTGGATGGTCATGAATGATTTTTTGCTTAAGGTTAGAGCCTTCAATCACTGAATTTGGGTTCCGGATGGCTGACTTATTACAAAATTAAATTTTCCATTTAAATTATGGAAATTTTTAATTAAAAAACTTAGGAAAAATTAAAAATCCAAAATTTGACGCATCTGGTAAAAGAAATTTGGAATTTTTTCTAAGGGTCCTAGTGACTTAGGACATGACCATAGTCTATTCTAATAATGTATTGTAGGTTTATACATACTCAGTTGGGCTCTAATATCCCCCCAAGGCCCAGAATTCAAAATCGGGCATTACAGCTTTGGAGGAAGCGGGAGAAAACCTCGTCAATTATACTCGGCTATAGGCAAAGCATAATTGTCAAGCACAAAAAACTCCCTGAAATACCTTAGTTGAAATTCTATGTCTTAGGAGACCGTGTTGTCCGTCGATTGCACGCCAGCAGCAGAAATCAATTGAAAGTTGTCTCCTTACTTAGGAAAGTGGGAGAGGTGTGACCTTGGGGGCAAGCACAGAGCTAGGTACTATCATCTACTTCTAACTCCTTTGTTTAGGCTAACTCCTAACGAAACCAAGGGGGGTAGTTCCTACAAAAGAGTTTTCTAAGGCTCTTAAGTTGTTAAAGTGTATTTGAAGGTTGCGAATGCGGATGGGTGTTTTTTAGGAGTTATTATGATTAGAAGGTGTTTTTCTTATTATGAATGTGAAAAGGGGCAATCCACGTTGCAAATGAGAGATTAAAATATAAATTTAAATTCTAGATAGCAATTATGCATTCAGTGATAACAATTATATTAGGCCATAGACAATTGATCATACAATTATGCAAAACAAAACAAGGACCAGTGCCTTATGGAGTTGATGAAACTGAAATGCGCTGAAGAAATAAACACAAGTCTGGAATTTAAACGATTGAATGTTAGATTATGCGAGTGTTCTTGTAAGTTTTAAGGATTTTAATGGTGATCTTCCTTAAGGTGTCTGGAAATCCTAACCGGAAATACCTTCAGTGGCTCCGTTCGAAGACATGACGGACCTGTCTGGAATCACAAGCTAGGTGTTCAATAACTTAACCAACTGTGTCCAGATTGGGTTGCCTGGCGCCCACACTTGGAATTTGCCCACTACCTGAGTATTTTATCGAGACAACGCCGGTGCATTGGTTATGGGGTAAAACTTTTAATTATGTTGTTATTGCGGTCTTAGCAAGCCCGTTCACCATTCTGAGTACAAGCCCAACTCGAAATTCGGCAGAGCATACTAGGTGAAGGATATCAATGAAGTAAATTAATTAGAGGGGTGTGTGTTGAAAGTTTTATTCAGTCAATTAATTAAACTCTCCGACAGAGAGCGCTCTTGACCTTGTCTTATGACAGAGGTTCAAGAGTCTTATTTGATCTAAATGCCTAATGCAAGGACGTGCAAAACTAATGATGATCTCCAATAGAGAGTGCTCTTGACTTGTGTTTATGCAAGTTCAAGAGTCTTACTTATTCATTAGTTAAATTAGAAAACAATATGATGCATGAAAGTAAAGCAAAGATTGTTAAACAAACTCTCCGACAGAGAGCACTCTTGATCCACCTTATGGTGAGATTCAAGAGATTTTGGTTCCTTTTAAGATTGACAATTATATAGAAAGATACCAAAATGCAACAATCCAATATAGCAATTAGTGATTATACTAAAAGAACAACTAGCAATTAGTGGAAATGAAAACTAAGTACTCCTAAGTTGAAACTATGCTAAGAAACATGGAAAAAAAACAAGACACACTTCCCCCAAATAGGGGAAGTAAAAAAGATGGGAGGCTTGCTCCCAATTAGCCATTTTTATTAATTTCTTTTACAATGATTTATTATGCTCAGCCTCTTCTTGAATGAGCAGATGGTGAGAACAGGAAGAAAGATGAAGGAGATGTTTTAGTCTTTTGCTCCTGCTTGCTTCCTTGTTTGTTTGTAGCCTTTGGGCTCTCCTTCACCTGCCTAAAACTAAGAGCTCTAAACACAAACCTGTTATGATGTTAGTTTATAAAACATAAATTGAAACTAGATCTACAAACTAAGTGACAAAAAACTACTCAATCTTTACCAAAAAGAAAAAAGAAAAAGAGAAGTAAAAAAGCTAAGGGAAGAGAAGTGAAAGAGGGGTGAAGAGAGGACAAAAGAAGGTCAAAGAAGGCTGGAAACAAAGCCAAAAATAGGGCTGCAAACTGAAGAAAGAGGGCTGCAAAAAGTGATGAAGAAGGCTGAAAATGAGGCCCAAAAGGTGGCTGCAAAAGGTGAAGAAAGAGGACTAAAGAGGGCTGTCCAAAAGGTGAAAGAGAGGGCAAAAGTGGACAACGAGAGATGGAAAGAAGTGGCTGCAATAAAAAGACAATTAAGGCTGCAAATTACAAACAGGACAGCCAACTGGGGCATAAGGCTTGGTGAATGAATGTTCACTTTATCCCAAACATTTCCCTAACCCAAAAATGTGAAGATTTCATAAATTTTAAATAATGAATAATAATGAAGATAAACACTCAAACCTGTGGCCTTTTGATGATGCTTGGATTCCTTGAAGCTTGAAAATTCCGGAAGTTACCTTGGCTTCAAGAGGAGAGGATGCACCTAAGCTCAAAATCCTACTTGATTTAGTGAGGTAATCTGCACAAATTCAACTCAACATTGCAAAAAGATGGATTAAATCATGTATGTTTTATCAATTGAAATGTAAAAGAGCATATCATATAACTAAATAATCAATGCTACTTTTAATTCCTAAGAGCAAAATCATAAAAGATTAAGTTGAAACTTCAAACAATCAATCTTATGTCCTTATAGAAGCCTTCTAAAGCATGAATCATTATCCAACCTAAGCATGAAAAGAAAGAATTTGAAACATTATCACTCCATTCTCCAAGCATTCATCCACATTTAACAAACCATGTATGCCTCCAAAGCCTTAAAATTTTATTCCACGGTTGCATAAAGCAACAAGCATTACAGAGTTTGGACAGAGTTTCTCTACACAAAAATCCATCCGAATAGAGCTAAAGGAGCCTCTATTATACAATGAATGAAAAACCCAAAATGCTAAAACCAGAAAACCAGACCTAACCGGATTAGCCACCACTTGAGAGAGCATACCTAAAGAATATGGGCTGGGAATGAGGGGAGGCCTCCACCTAGGAAAGGTGCCCCCATTCCAACCCTCAGCACCGGAAACCAAGCCCAAAATCATCCCATACATGTGAGGGCGCATCTGCTAGAGAGAGAAGGCGTGAGCATGAGGAGAGGCTTTATCCGGTAGGTAAAACCACATCCTAGGTATGGAGGAAGCCACTGCTAGGTTTGGAAAGGCCACTGCTGGTGTAATCTTCAGTCTTCACCTCGATCAAATCATCAAACCAATGACTGCTCTCCATCTCATCAAATTCGGGAGTTTACCTAGAGATGACAAACCCGTTAACTGAATATAACTTTATTGCTCACTGAATGCTAACTAAAGCTGAGTTATGATAACTCCAATCATCATAAATGCCCAATGAGATATCATTTAGCCCTTTATTTCGCTAAATTTGGAGAGTTTTAATTTTCTCCAAAATAATCATTTTTTAATAAAAACTCCATTTTTTCCCCAAAAATGACTTGTCCGATTGATGATCTGAAAGTTGGATCTGACTGGTTGGCTGATCAAGAATGATTTTTGGCTTAAGGTTAGAGCCTTCAATCACTGAATTCGGGGTCCGGATGACCAATTTATTACAAACGAGATTTTTCCATTTAATTTATGGAAAAATTAATTAAAAAGCTTAGGGAAATAATTAAAAAATTAAAATTTAAAAAAAAAAATTAACCCGTTCGAAAAAAAAAGAAATTGAAAATTTTTTAAAGATCCTATTGACTTAGGACAAGACCGTGCTCTATTCTTATAATGCCTAGTAGGTTTATAACACTCAGTTGGGCTCTAATAACCCCCTAAGGCCCAGAATTCAAAATCGGGCATTCCAGCTTTGGAGGAAGCAGGAGAAAACCTCGTCAATTATACTCGGCTATAGGCAAAGCATAATTGTCAAGGGCAAAAAACTCCCTAGAATACCTTAGTTGAGATTCTACGTCTCACGAGACCGAACCACTCAAAAATACCCTACTAGCACATTTTATTACAAACCCCGCGGGGCCATGATCAAAATTATTCAAATGAAAAACTGTCTAGCCAATATTTCTAGACATGAAGACGGATCAACTGATACACTGGATTCAGACATTGAACATGTCTGTCAACCGGCGGCTCCTCAGGTAACCCAACTATTGTACAAAAAGTTGGTAACATCTGGCTCCAACTGTGGGACAGGTACTTGCTTGATATATTGATCAAAAAGAGTGCCTGAGAATCCAGGAATCTCTGGTACCTGCATGTAAACAGAAGTGTCTCAGGTCCATGTATATAATAAAAATATGCCATGATGAAATACCAAAAATATTTTTTGTTTTTTTCGAAATAAAATACATAAAATAAACTTTTTCTTTTTCAGCATATATAAGTGAAGTATAATACAGATGCTAATATACAAAAAGGAAGGAGCTTTGATACAACATTCTACAAAAATATGTGTTACCAACTTTTTGTACCATAGTTGGGTTACCTGAGGAGCCGTCAGTTGACAGACATGTTCAATGTCTGATTCCAGTGTATCAGTTGATCCGTCTTCATGTCTAGCCAATATTGGCTAGCCAGTTTTTTGTTTGAATAATTTTGACCATGGCCCCATGGGGTTTCTAATAAAATGTGCTAGTAGGGTATTTTTGAATGGTTCGGTCTCCTGAGACGGAGAATCTCAAATAAGGTATTCCAGGGAGTTTTTTGCCCTTGACAATTATGCTTTGCTTGTAGCCGAGTATACTTGACGAGGTTTTCTCCTGCTTCCTCCAAAGCTGGAATGCCCGATGTTGAATTCTGGGCTTGGGGGGTTATTAGAGCCCAACTGAGTGTTATAAACCTACTAGGCATTATTTGAGTAGAGCATGGTCTTGTCATAAGTCATTAGAACCTTTAATTTTTTTTCGAAAAAATCTTTTTCGAACGGGGAAAAAAAAATTTTAAATTTTTTTAATTTTTCCTAGGTTTTTTAATTAATTTTTCCATAAATTAAATGGAAAAATCCCATTTGCAATAAGTCGGTCATCCAGACCCCAAATTCAGTGATTAAAGTCTCTAACCTTAAGCCAAAAATAATTCTTGACCAACCAGCTAGTCAGATCCAACTTTCAGATCATCAATCGGACACATAATGCACTTTTTCTCAAAAAAGTCATTTTTGGGGAAAAATGGAGTTTTTATTAAAAAATGATTATTTTGGAGAAAATTAAAACTCTCCAAATTAATCCAAATTCAGCGAAATAAAAGGCTGAATGACATATCATCGGGCATTTATGATGATTGGAGTTATCATAACTCAGCTTTAGTCAACATTCAGTGAGCAATTAATTTATATTCAATTAGCAGATGTGTCATCTCCAGCTAAACTCCCGAATTTGATGAGATGGAGAGCATTCATTGGTCTGATGATTTGATCGAGGTAAAGACTAAAGTTTACACCTGCAGTGGCCTCTCCAAACCTAGTTGTGGTTGCCTCCATACCTAGATGTAGTTCTACCTACATCCAGACGCCTCTCCTCAAGCTCACGCCTCCTCTCTCCAACAGGGGTGCCTTCCACACGTGTGGGATCCATTTTGGTCCAGTTTGCAGTGTTAGGGTTGGAGTGGGGGCGCCTTGCATAGGTGGAGGCCTCCCCTCACTCTCAGCTCTTATGTTTAGGTTTTGGATCTCAGGTTATGTGACCAAGCCAGTCAGGTTATGTGGTTTGGTTTTAGGGTTTTAGCACTCTCTCGTTGTATAAATAGAGGCTCCTTTAGCTCTATTTGGATGGATTTTTGTGTAGAGAAACTCTGTCCAAACTTTGTAATGCTTGTTGTTTTTGCAACCATGGAATAAAATTTTAAGGCTTTGGAGGCATACATGGTTTGTTAATGTGGATGAATACTTGGCGAATGAGGTGAACTATTTCAATTTATTTCTTTTCTTGCTTAGGTTGGATAATAGTTCATGATTTAAAAGGCTTCTATAAGCACGTAAGATTGATTATTTGACATTCCAACTTAATCTTTTATGGTTTTGCTCTTATGAATTAAAAGTAGTATTGATTATTCAGTTATATGATATGCTCTTTTATATTTTTATTGATAAAACATACATGAGCTAATCCATCTTTTGCAAGTGTTGAGTTGAAATTGTACAGATTATGTCATCAAATCGAGTAGGAGTTTGAGCTCAGGTGCATCCTCTCCTCTCGAAACCAAGGCAACTTCCAGATTTTCAAACTTCAACGAATCCAAACGCCATCAAAGTACCACAGGTTTGAGTGTTTGCTTTCATCATTATTCATCTTTTAAAATTCATAAAATCTTCATATTCTTGGGTTAGGGCATGGTTTGGGCTAAAGTAAACATTCATTCACCAAGCCTTTGCCCTGATTGGCTGCCCTGTTTGTAATTTGTAGCCTTTTTGGTCTTTTTATTGCAGCCATTTCTTCCCATCTTTCGCTTTCCACTTTTTCTCTTTGTTTCACCTTTTGGACAGCCCTCTTTTGTCCTCTTTCTTCACCTTTTGCAAACCCTTTTAGCCCTCTTTCGTGGCCATCTTTTGGGCTTTACTTTTAGCCTTCTTCATCATTTTTTGTAGCCTTCTTTCTTCAGTTTGCAGCCCTCTTTCTCCCTTGTTTTTAGCCTTCTTTGACCTTCTTTTTTTCCTCTCTTCATCCCTCTTCCACTTCTCTTTCCTTACCTTTTTCACTCATCTTTTCTTCTTCCTTTTGGGTAAATTTTGAGTAGATTTTTGTCATCTAATTTGTAGATCTAGTTTCAATTTATCTTTTATAAACTAATCATCAACAAGGACGGTGTCAAAATTGATCCTGAAAGAGTAGAGGCCATAAGAAAGATTCCCCTCCCTAAGAATGTTAAAGCCCTCCAGTCCTTCAATGGTCATATAAATTTTTCAGAAGATTCATTCCAAACTTGGCCGAATTAATGAAACCCATGCAAGCCTTACTCAAGAAAAATGACAAGTTTGTGTGGACCATTGAAGGAAGGAAAGCCTTTAATGCTATAAAGAATGCCATTACCAGGTCTCTGGCCTTAGTCAGAATAGATTACGCAAAGGATTTCATGATCTTTTCATTCGCTTCTGAAGACACTATTGCGGGTGTGTTGCTCCAAAAGAACATCGAAGGGTTTGAGCAGCCTATAGCATTCATGACTAGAGCCTTGCAGAATTCCAAACTAAAGTATACCATCATGGAGAAGCAGGCTTATGCCTTGGTTAAATCCTTAAAACATTTTAAGACTTATATCGGGTATTCCAAGGTTATTGGATATGTTCCCCACACTACGGTTAAGGATATCCTTTCTCAAAAGGATTGTTTAGGAATAAGGGGTACATGAGTATCCAAGATTCAGGAATATGACCTTGAGATAAAGCCTACTAAATTAATCAAGGGACAAGGCCTAGAAAGAATGCTTACTCAAAAGAACGAAGAAGCCATTGAGATGATTGCAAAAAATGACATCCCTCAGCCTGCCATGACTCCTGCCCTTCAAAACCTTGACAACCATTGGTATTCAGACATCATTTTCTTCCTTCTCCATCTCACCTACCCTGATCACCTCAAAGGACACAAGCGTAAGGCTTTGAGACTTAAGACTGCTAGGTATTTCCTTACCTGAGAGGGTTTGGGTTGGAGGAACCTAGATAGTATCATACTTAGGTGCATCAATGAACAAGATTCTAAGAAGATATTAGCAGAGTTTCACTCAGGATTTTGTGGAGGCCATTATGCAGCAAATACAACTGCCCACAAAATTCTGAGAGTTGGATATTACTGGCCAACGATTTTTGTGGATGCTCACAAGCATGTCAATTCTTGCCAAGAATGTCATCTTTTCACTGGGAAGCAGAAGTTGGCAGCTCTTCCCCTTACTCTGGTTGTTGCCCTTGCCCCTTTTCAGCAGTGGGGGCTTGATTTTATTGGAAAATTCAAGGATAACTCCAGCAATGGTTTTTGCTCAATTTGCACAGCAACCGATTACTTCAACAAGTGGGTAGAGGCTATACCCACTAAAACCGCCACCGAGAAGGTTGTTATTGACTTCATCGAGGAAAGAATCATCACCAAATTCGGAACTCCCCTTAAGATAACAACCGATAATGCCAAAGCCTTTAGTTCCGAAAAAGTCAATGACTTATGTTTCAAATATGGCATTATCCTATCCCACTCATCTGATTATTACCCACAGGGCAATGGACTTGCTGAGTCCACCAATAAAAATTTAGTGTCTATCCTCAAGAAGACTGTGGGGGATAATAAGAGATCATGGGATAGCAAGATTAAGTATGTTGTGTGGGCAGATAGGATCACTAAAAAGAACTCAACTAGGAAGTAACCCTTTGAGCTGGTATATGGACTCACAGCCACCCTTCCGGTCAGCATGCAGATTCCGATCTTTAGGATGTTAAGTGAATATGGCACAGAACAGGCATAAATGGAACAGAGAATCAATCAAATTATAGAGTTGGATGAATCTAGAAGAGCTTCCCTTGATCAATCACTCAGACATCAAGAAAGCATGAAGGGAACCTTTGATAAGTCAACCAGGCCTAGATCTTTCCAAATAGGAGATACTGTTCTCTTATGGGATAAGAGAAGAGAGAAGCTTGGGAAGCATGGAAAATTCGACAACCTTTGGAAAGGCCCATTTAGCATCCGCGACACGGCTGGAACCAATTCTTTTTTCCTTAACACCATGGATGGAGAACACTTGAAGCCCTTTTATCGAAATAACCTCCAAGATGACCAAGGGGTCATCCCAAGGCTTTTCTAAACCCATCCTTGTTGTATTTTTGTGTACTTTATGTTTTCTGTACTATATTTTTATGTATCGTAACTTTGTAGAATGTTGTATCAAAGCTCTTTCCTTTTGTATATTACTATCTGTATTATACTTCACTTATATATGCTGAAAAAGAAAAAGTTTATTTCATGTACTTTATTTTTTTTTTAAAGCAAAAATATTTTTGGTATTTCATCATGGCATATTTTTATCATATACATAGACCTGAGAAACTTCTGTTTACATGCAGGTACCATAGATTCCTGGATTCTTAGGCACTCTTTTTTATCAATAGATCAAGCAAGTACCTGTTCCACAGTTGGATCCAGATGTTACCAACTTTTTGTACCATAGTTGGGTTACCTGAGGAGCCGTCGGTTGACAAACATGTTCAATGTCTGATTCCAGTGTATCAGTTGATCCGTCTTCATGTCTAGCCAATATTGGCTAGCCAGTTTTTTGTTTGAATAATTTTGACCATGGCCCCGCAAGGTTTGTAATAAAATGTGCTAGTAGGGTATTTTTGAGTGGTTCGGACTCCTGAGACGTAGAATCTCAAATAAGGTATTCCAGGAAGTTTTTTGCCCTTCACAATTATGCTTTGCCTATAGCCGAGTATAATTGACGAGGTTTTCTCCCACTTCCTCCAAAGCTGGAATGCCCGATGTTGAATTCTAGGCCTTGGGGGGTTATTAGAGCCCAACTGAGTGTTATAAACCTACTATGCATTTTTTGAATAAAGCATGGTCTTGTCATAAGTCATTAGAACCTTTAATTTTTTTCCGAAAAAATCTTTTTCGAACGGAGAAAAAAAAAATTATTTTTTTAATTTTCCCTAAGTTTTTTAATTAATTTTTCCATAAATTAAATAGAAAAATATCTTTTGTAATAAGTCGGTCATCCGGACCCCGAATTCAGTGATTGAAGTCTCTAACCTTAAGCCAAAAATAATTCTTGACCAGCCAGCTAGTCAGATCCAACTTTCAGATCATCAATCGGACACATAATGCATTTTTTCTCAAAAAAGTCATTTTTGGGGAAAAAATCAAGTTTTTATTAAAAAATGATTATTTTGGAGAAAATTAAAACTCTCCAAATTAATCCAAATTCAACGAAATAAAAGGTTAAATGACATCTCATTGGGCATTTATGATGATTGGAGTTATCATAACTCAGCTTCAGTCAGCATTCAGTGAGCAATTAATTTATATTCAGTTAGCAGATGTGTCATCTCTAGCTAAACTCCCAAATTTGATGAGATGGAGAGCATTCATTGGTCTGATGATTTGATCGACGTAAAGACTGAATTTTACACCTACAGTGGCCTCTCCAAACCTAGTTGTGGTTGCCTCCATACCTAGATGTGGTTCTACCTACATCCAGACGCCTCTCCTCAAGCTCACACCTCCTCTTTCCAACAGGGGCGCCTTCCACACGTGTGGGCTCCATTTTGGTCCGGTTTGCAGTGTTAGGGATGGAGTGGGGGCGCCTTGCCTAGGTGGAGGCCTCCCCTCACTCCCAGCTCTTACCTTTAGGTTTTGGATCTCAGTTTATGTGACCAAGCCGGTTAGGTTATGTGGTTTGGTTTTAGGGTTTTAGCACTCTCTCATTGTATAAATAGAGGCTCTTTTAGCTCTATTCGGATGGATTTTTGTGTAAAGAAACTCTGTCCAAACTCTGTAATGCTTGTTGCTTTTGCAACCATGGAATAAAATTTTAAGGCTTTGGAGACATACATGGTTTGTTAATGTGGATGAATACTTGGCGAATGAGGTGAAATGTTTCAATTTATCTCTTTTCTTGCTTAGGTTGGATAATAGTTCATGCTTTAGAAGGCTTCTATAAGCACGTAAGATTGATTATTTGACGTTCCAACTTAATCTTTTATGGTTTTGCTCTTATGAATTAAAAGTAGTATTGATTATTCAGTTATATGATATGCTATTTTATATTTTTATTGATAAAACATACATGAGCTAATCCATCTTTTGCAAGTGTTGAGTTCAAATTCTGCAGATTATCTCATCAAATCGAGTAGGAGTTTGAGCTCAGGTGCATCCTCTCCTCTCGAAACCAAGGCAACTTCCGGATTTTCAAGCTTCAACGAATCCAAACGCCATCAA
>LPNX010523985.1:632113-642228 GCA_001517045.1 Pseudotsuga menziesii
TGCTCCTTTCTTTTTCGGAATTACATTATCCAATTTTTATAATTTTAGGTTTTGTTTCTGTCCCAATGTTGATTTCAATGTAATCCCTCGGTTTCATCTCCTCAACATTGTTTTTTCTTCTGTCTTGTCTGTCAAAGATGTTTTCTAAGGCAACTAGACCACGTGGGACAGGATTGTTAAACTGGTCAACTTCTCCATAATATTCTTTGTTTTCTTGCTGATCATTTACTTTAAAGTTTAGGAATTCATCGACATTATGAATAAATCTCAAAATTTGCTCATCGTCTTTGAAGACCTGCCAATGTTCAACATTATCAGGAACAGAAGGTCTGAAGTTAATCTCTAAAGGACAATCCCCCTCTAACATCTCATCCGATGGCTGAAAAGTTGACGTTGAAACTGAAAGCTTGTCGAAGGCACTATTCTGATCTCTAGGGACTACTTCTATGTTAAGGGCATCAAAGAATTCCATTGTATCCCAGATTGCATTTCTATATTTTTTAAGTCTTTGACACTTACATGCAAACTGACCCTTAACTTGTTGGACAATTAAGTCAGATTCCCCTTTAATATTAAGCAACTTGATCCCCATGTCCTTGGCAATCTCAATGCCCAGTAGAAGTCCCTCATATTCTGCCACATTGTTAGTTGCTTCAAATTCCAATCTGAAAGCAAAGTTGAAAACCTTACCCTCTGGTGAAATAATGACAACACCAGCCCCCTTACCCGTCCTAGAGTAAGCACCATCAAAATTCATTCTCGATAATTCACTAAGTTTTTCGGTCTTCATCTCTTCTTGGATGGGTTCCAAGAAGGTGGAGTTGATTTGATAGGAACCATTTTCATCAGTGTGGTAAGCATACTCATTCAATGGTCTTTGAGGGTTTTCAACATGGTGTCTTTTTTCCTTTTCAAAATACAACTTAACAAGTGAAAAATCCGATGCTGGTACGGTGGCATAGGTCCAATCCATCTGGATTGATCCTTGATCCTCCTAAAGTGGCACCCCATTTCCTAGAAAACAACATACCCCATTTGTCCGAAACATCAATAACAAGGATGTCCATGGTGATCTGGATATCCGGATACTTAGCCTTTTTTAACTAACTTGTTCTCAATCATCCCTTCAACTTTAACCGGTCTAGCATCCATGGCACATATATTCTGGTATGGCCTTGTGGTTCTTAAGTCAAGCTGCTGCATGACTTTTTTGGTCATGATGCTGGAACTAGATCCCGAGTCTAACATACAATTGTGTAGAAGAAGAGCACCCATCATCAATGATACGTAGAAAGGGGGATGATCTTCTTTTCTTGGGTCCCTAGTATATAGGACTATAGGTGGATCGGCAAAGACATTATTTGAAGTTCGCTCCACGGTATCAGAAAAGGTGACATTTTTAAGGGTAAGGGGCTTTACAGGATTTGAAGGACTTTCTTTAGTTTGAAATCAACATTATTTGGAGGGTCTAGGATTTTCAAAAGTCTCTCTCTTTAGCCAGGGATTTTACATAATTCAAGGACTAGAACAGGGACTTTTGTATTTGCTAGCCAATTACCTAAGTCAAAACTTAAATCAACAATTTATTTAGTCTCTACTTCTTTGGGAGAATTAGGAGTTATTACCTTGGGAATATTCTGTGCAGAAAACCCCTTTCTTTGATAAGTTATTTCCTTGAAGTTTTGAGTGTTGTTGATCTACTCAGCTGAAGGCATCTCACCATAGTATTGAGTTAAGTGGTCAACTTTCATTTCATAATGATTGGCATGTGGCCAATTTCCTATGGAGATGCTAGGGATGTCATCTGTGTTGTTGATATAATCAGGCTCGCTTGCAGACGTACTGGGACCGAACCCTTCGGGGTAACCATGCTCCTGGACATAACATGCATAATGACAGCCAGATTCCTCATGGAAATCTATGCATGCTCTACAAAAAGGTTTGTAAGTCTCAACCACATTAGTAGCCTCAAGCTGATGAGGAGGCCTCTGCTCATGGTTGGGATTCTTTCTCTGCCATGTTGGTTTGGCAGGAAAGGTTCTAGGAGCAGGCTGAGTTTGAGTTCTTTCCATTGTTATTACCCTATTCTGAATTTCCTTCAACTACGCTAAATGTTTTTTTTCTACTTCCTCCATATTTTTCTTCATCTCTCTTTTCATTTCAATCATCTGTTTTTCATAGGCATCCTTCATAGCTGATAAAGGATCCTTGTCTCTAGGTTCATTAATTTTCAAAGGAGTTGAAGATCTTGAATAACCCTGGAGGTTAGATTCACTAGATGACTGCATATTCTTATCAATTTTGACAACCAAACCCTGAGCTAGAAGTAAAGTAGCCGGCTCCTTGTCTCTAATCTAGTACTGAATCTTGCCACTTAATGCTTCGATGTAATAGTCCAAAACAGAAGCTACTGGAGGAGAATAAGTGGCAGGGATGGAATTTGCTAATTCAGTGAACCTGTTATTGAACTCATCCATTGTTTCAGTTTCGGATTTCTTCATGCTATTCAAAGCTGCTACTAGATGTCTAGGTTCCTTTTTACTGCCAAACTTTCCAAGGAAAGCAGTCTTGAAGTTCGCTATGGTGTAAAAAGAATTGTTTGGAAAATTATCATACCAGTTGCCAGCCTTGCCATCCAAAGACAAGGAAAACAAGGTCATGTATACATCTTCTTGCTTGTCAGTACCCCTAACATGGGCACCACAGTGTTTGGAGAAATTTCTGAGATTGTGCTCAGCAGAGACGGAGGCATCAGTGCCATTATATGTCATAAGTTTGTCGATAGCCTTTTCAGGAAGGTCATGAGGTTGACCTGCTATCTGAGTAAAGTTGAGTTGAGTAAAGAACTCACCCATTGTGTCAAGGAAACAGTTATTGTTTTGCAAATTTTCTAAGTTTTCTGGAAATAAATGGTGGATGTCTGAAACAGACTCAGATCCAAGTTCTGCAAGGACCCTACGAGAAGCTAGTTTGTTCAGTCTCCTCCTATAGACTTTTTCAGGGTGAGGGATGAAATCGAACAAACCTTCAGAGTTTCTTCTAGTAGAATACCTTGAGGTGTTAACTGACAGTGGAGTCACCAGGTGGACTTCAGTCTAATTTCGGAGAGTGATTGAACTAAAAATCTACCAAAAGGGGGAAAAAAGGTAAAAACTAAAAGAAACAAAGGTCGTCCAGGAACAAAAAGATTTGTCCCCTGCAACGGCGCCAAAAGAGGTTGTCCGTCAATTGCACACCAGCAGCAGAAATCAACTGAAAGCTGTCTCCTCACTTAGGAAAGTGGGAGAGGTGTGACCTTGGGGACAAGCACAGAGCTAGGTACTGTCACGTACTCCTAGCTCCTCCGTTTAGGCTAACTCCTAACGAAGCCAAGGGGGGTAGTCCCTACAAAAAAGTTTTCTAAGGCTCTTCAGTTTTAAAGTGTATTTAAAGGTTGTGGATGCGGATGGGTGTTTTTTAGGAGTTATTATGATTAGAAGGTGTTTTTCTTATTATAAATGTGAAAAAGAGAAATCCACGTTGCAAATGAGAGATTAAAAGATAAATTTAAATTCTAGACAGCAATTATGCATTCAGTGATAACAATTATATTAGGCCATAGACAATTGATCATATAATTATGCAAAACAAAACAAGGACCAGTGCCTTATGGAGTCAATGAAACTGAAATGCGCTGAAGAAATAAACACAAGTCTGGAATTTAAACCAATGAATGTTAGATTGTGCGAGTGTTCTTGGTAAGTTTTAAGGATTTTAATGGTGATCTTGCTTAAGGTGTCTGGAAATCCTAACCGGAAATACCTTCAGTGGCTCCGTTCGAAGACATGATTGACCTGTCTGGAATCACAAGCTAGGTGTTCAATAACTTAACCAACTGTTTCCAGATTGGGTTGCCCGGCGCCCACACTTGGAATTTTCCCACTACCTGAGTATTTTATCGAGACAATGTCGGTGCGTTGGTTATGGGGTAAAAGTTTTAATTATGTTGTTATTGCGGTCTTAGCAAGTTCGTTCACCATTTTGAGTACGAGCCCAACTCGAAAGTCGGCAGAGCATACTAGGTGAAGGATATCAACGAAGTAAATTAATTAGAGGGGTGTGTGTTGAAATTTTTATTAAGTCAATTAATTAAACTCTCCGACAGAGAATGCTCTTGACCTTGTCTTATGACAGAGGTTCAAGAATCTTATCTTATCTAAATGGCTAATGCAAGGATGTGCAAAACTAATGATGCTGTCCAATAGAGAGTGCTCTTGACTTGTGTTTCTGCAAGTTCAATAGTCTTACTTATTGATTAATTAAATTAGAAAACAATATGATGCATGAAAGTAAAGCAAAGATAGTTAAACAAACTCTCCGACAGAGAGCACTCTTCATCCACCTTATGGTGAGATTCAAGAAATTTTGGTTCCTTTTAAGATTGACAATTATATAGAAAGATACCAAAATGCAACAATCCAATCTAGCAATTTGTGATTATACTAAAAGAACAACTAGCAATTAGTTGAAATGAAAACTAAGTACTCCTAAGTTGAAACTATGCTAAGAAACATGAAAAAGAAAACAAGACACACTTCCCCCAAATAGGGGAAGTAAAAAAGATGGGAGGCTTGCTCCCAATTAGCCCTTTTTATTAATTTCTTTTACAATGATTTATTATGCTCAGCCTCTCCTTGAATGAGCAGATGGTGAGAAAGGAAAGAAAGATGAGGAAGATGTTTAAGTCTTTTGCTCTTGCTTGCTTCCTTGTTTGTTTGTAGCCTTTGGGCTCTCCTTCACCTATCTGAAACTAAGAGCTCTAAACACAAACTTGTTATGATGTTAGTTTATAAAACATAAATTGAAACTAGATCTACCAACTAAGTGACAAAAAACTACTCAATCTTTATCAAAAATGAAGAAGAAAAAGAGAAGTAAAAAAGCAAAGGGAAGAGAAGTGAAAGAGGGGTGAAGAGAGGACAAAAGATGGTCAAAGAAGGCTGAAAATAAAGGCAAAAAGAGGGCTGCAAAAGGTGAAGAAAGAGGACTAAAGAGGGTTGTCCAAAAGGTGAAAGAGAGGGCAAAAGTGGACAGCGAGAGATGGGAAGAAGTGGATGCAATAAAAAGACAAATAAGGCTGCAAATTACAAACAAGACAGCCAACTGGGGCATAAGGCTTGGTGAATGAATGTTCACTTTAGCCCAAACCTTGCCCTAACCCAAAAATGTGAAGATTTCATAAATTTTAAAGGATGAATAATAATGAAGATAAACACTCAAACTTGTGGCCTTTTGATGATGCTTGGATTCCTTGAAACTTGAAAATTCTGGAAGTTGCCTTGGCTTCAAGAGGAGAGGATGCACCTGAGCTCAAACTCCTACTTGATTTGATGAGGTAATCTGCATAAATTCAACTCAACACTTGCAAAAAGATGGATTAGATCATGTATGTTTTATCAATTAAAATGTAAAAGAGCATATCATATAACTGAATAATCAATGCTACTTTTAATTCCTAAAAGCAAAATCATAAAAGATTAAGTTGAAACATCAAATAATCAATCTTACGTGCTTATAGAAGCCTTCTAAAGCATGAATCATTATCCAACCTAAGCATGAAAAGAAAGAATTTGAAACATTTTCACCTCATTCGCCAAGCATTCATCCACATTTAACAAACCATGTATGCCTCCAAAGCCTTAAAATTTTATTCCACAGTTGCATAAAGCAACAAGCATTACAGAGTTTGGACAGAGTTTCTCTACACAAAAATCCATCCGAATAGAGCTGAAGGAGCCTCTATTTATACAATGAATGAAAAACCCAAAACCCTAAAACCAGAAAACCAGACCTAACAGGACTAGCCACCACATGAGAGAGAAGACCTAAAGAAGATGGGCTGGGAATGAGAGGAGGCCTCCACCTAGGCAAGGCACCCCCATTCCAACCCTCAGCATAGGAAACCAAGCCCAGAATCATCCCACGCGTGTGAGGGCGCATTTGCTGGAGAGAGAAAGCGTGAGCATGAGGAGAGGCTTGATCCGGTAGGTAAAACCACATCCTAGGTATGGAGGAAGCCACTGCTAGGTTTGGAAAGGCCACTGCTGGTGTAATCTTCAGTCTTCACCTCGATCAAATCATCAAACCAATGAGTGCTCTCCATCTCATCAAATTCGGGAGTTTCATTGGAGACGACAAACCCGTTAACTGAATATAACTTTATTGCTCACTGAATGCTGACTGAAGCTGAGTTATGAAAACTCCAATTATCATAAATGCCCAATGAGATGTCATTTAGCCTTTTATTTCGCTGAATTTGGATTAATTTGGAGAGTTTTAATTTTCTCCAAAAGAATTATTTTTTAATAAAAACTCCATTTTTTCCCCAAAAATGACTTTTTTGAGAAAATGTGCATTATGTGTCCGATTGATGATCTGAAAGTTCGATCTGACTAGCTGTCTGATCAAGAATGATTTTTGGCTTAAGGTTAGAGCCTTCAATCACTGAATTCGAGGTCCGGATGACCGATTTATTACAAACTCAATTTTTCCATTTAATTTATGGAAAAATTAATAAAAAAACTTAGGGAAATAATTAAAAATTTAAAAATTTTATAAAAAAAAAAAAAAAATTTAACATGTTCGAAGAAAAAAATTCGAAAAAATTTTAAAGGTCCTATTGACTTAGGACAAGACCATGCTCTATTCTTTGCCTAGTAGGTTTATAACACTCAATTGGGATCTAATAACCCCCCCAAGGCCCAGAATTCAAAATCAGGCATTCCAGCGTTGGAGGAAGCAGGAGAAAACCTCGTCAATTATACTCGGCTATAGGCAAAGCATAATTGTTAAGGGCAAAAAACTCCCTGTAATACCTTAGTTGAGATTCTACGTCTCAGGAGACCGAACCACTCAAAAATACCCTACTAGCACATTTTATTGCAAACCCCGCGGGGCCATGGTCAAATTATTCAAATAAAAAACTGTCTAGCCAATATTTGTTAGACATGAAGATGGATCAACTGATACACTGGAATCAGACATTGAACATGTCTGTCAATCGACGGCTCCTCAGGTAACCCAACTATGGTACAAAAAGTTGGTAACAGATTGAACCACTCAAAAACACCCTACTAGCACATTTTATTACAAACCCCGCGAAGCCATGGTCATAATTACTTAAAACAAAAACTGACTAGCCAAAACTGGCTAGGCACAAAGGCAGATCATCCGAGACACTAGAACACAAACATTTATGATGTTTGTCAAATGGCGGCTCCTCAGCTAATCCAACTATGGTACAAATAAGTTGGTAACAGTTGCTTCAATATATTTCTTATATTTTCTATATGTGCATGTTTTTATGCATGGTATCTTAAATGGATTGATACCAGCTACCTCGCACAATAATATAGTTTTGTTGATGAAATTGTCATGGATGCCAACATGGACTTGCAGTGGCCCCAAAGGCTGTCATTGATGCCACCAAGTCCCTCTTGGAGTGCACAGGTATGAATGATCCAAATACCCTCACATCCAGTACCTTAGAACCCACACAGTTTGTGCCTTGAAGCACCTTGTACCTAATTGACAAGGTCCTTGTACCCACAAGGTTGGATCTTGGAGCCACCACCTTGTTGAAGATGTTGAAGACCTTGAAGATGATGTTGAAGACCCTAGAGATGGTGTTGAAGCCCCTGTAGATGATGGAGAAACCCTAAATGGGTTGGAGAAGCATTAATGACCCATTCTCTAGTCAGTCATGCTCTGATGGTGTCATGGTACCCTCAGAGAAGGTCTAGCAACTCCACAGGTGATGTCATGATGGATCTTGACCCTTGGAGGTCCCCTTGTGTGGTTAAGGTGGTTGAAGAATCCCATGATGCCTCTTGCTTGATGAAGAAGCCATGAAGAAGTCCTTGAACCCACACTTAATGGGTTAATGGTCCTTGAACCCTTGAAGGAGATGATATGGTCATTTGTAGGTTGATGGTATCTTGGAACCCTTGGAGATGGTCCTAGGGCATGAAGAATACTTTGCACCCACTTATATGATGGTATGATGACATTTGGACACTTTGTTGCTTATGGATGATGTGGACCTTGGTCATGCATGCACTTGCACATGGCATGTCCTTGGAAGCCCTAATGGCTTGATGAAGGAGGAGAACGAATGGATGTCATCTACACGGCCCTCACCTTTCTTTGTGTCGAGGTCAACATCCAGGGGACAACCTTTTATTCGATCCATAGTCAAAACAAGGGAGAAGAAAGAGGCCAACGGACTTGTGACCAAATGTTTTCTATAAAGTGATGTGCCTTTCAACATCGCCAAGAACAACCCCTACTATCATTCCATGTTTGAAGTTGTTAGTATTGTTGGTCCAAGTTATAAGGTGCCTTCCTAAAATGATTTGAGAGGGAGGCTCCTTGATGGGGTGAAGGTTGATTCAAACCCAGAGATTAGATGAACTCAAATGGTCTGTGGAGACCACTAGTTGCAGTGTTAAGTCAGATGGGTGGAAAAATGGGAAGGGCAGATCCGTTTTAAATTTCTTGGTTAATTGTCCTAGGGGGGCAATGTTTATCAAATATGTCGATGCATCTGCCTATGCTAAAGATGCAAACTTATTATGTGATTTGTTGGATAAATTTATACAAGAGACAGGCCTCCAATATGTTTTCCAAATCATTACGGACAGCGTTGCCAATTATGTTGCTGCTAGGAAGATGCTTATGGAGAGGTATGCAAGCTTGTATTGAACTCCTTATGCTCCCCATTGCATTGATTTGATGCCAAAGGACATGGGAAAACTCCCTTGATCTGATTTAGCTCAGATTGTGACAAAATATATATACAATCATACATATGTTCTATCACTCATGAGACGCTTCACGAGGAGTAATGGGTTGGTGCGACCTGCAATCACACGATTCGCCACTTCCTTCAATTCTATTCAGTCTATGCACAAGTTTATGATGGAGTCGCAATAGATGTTTCTTTCTGATGAGTGGGCATATATACAATCATACATATGTTCTTTCACTCATGAGACGTTTCACAAGGAACAAGGAGTTGGTGCGGCCTAAAATCACATGATTCACCACTTCCTTCAATTCTCTTCACCCTCTACACAAGTTTATGATGGAGCTACTGTGGATGTTTCTTTCTGATGAGTGGGCTTCGTGTGTCCAATGTTTTAAAACTCGGACTCGGACTCGGAATCGGCCGAGGGTCAACTCGGACTCGGACTCAACAATGACTCGGCCGGTTTGATTTTAATGACTTGATTTACTAAAAAACATATAAAATATTTAAATTTAAAAAAAAAAATTATATTTTAAAGATTATAATCCCTCATTCCAAAGCATTAGAGACAAAACATCCAAAGTATGATCATATATATACCATATAAGGGTGAACATATCAAAATTGCACAAAGGGTACTGTGCCAATGGGCAAGGCTGCAAGCAGCAAATACATAATACATATATGAAAGTCTAAATTGTTAGGTATAACTCCCGATTCGATTCACATTTCCAATGCAAATGCCTATATTTATACAAAGTACATGGCGGTTGGGTTTCACCTTCCGCTCAGCCTGTTTGGCTTCCGATCTAATCAAATTCCTATTAATTATTTATTTACAATAATCCCGAAGGATTATTCTAACAATCCCCCTCTTAATCCGAAGGGGTGTTCGTAAGTCCGAGCATGTTTCTGAATCTTTCAAACTTTTCTCGTCCAAGCGCTTTGGTGAAGATGTCTGCAACTTGATCATTTGTGGAACAATGTCGAAGATGGACTGTCTTGGCCTCTACATGATGTCGAATCAAATGATACTTTGTGTTGATGTGTTTGGTTCGATCATGGAATCTAGGATTCTTTGCCAGCTTGATTGCAGAAGTATTGTCGACCAACAATGGAGTGGAGTTCTCTTGTTTTTCTTGCAAATCTTCAAGTATCTTCCTGAGCCATACTATTTCTTTCGTTGCTTCAGCTGCAGCCACATATTCTGCTTCTGTCGTTGAATCTGCTGGAACTGACTGTTTGCGAGATCTCCATGAAACAATTGCTGATCCAAGACTCATAGTGTATCCAGAAGTTGATACTCCTGTCTCCTTATCGCCATCAA
>LPNX010523995.1:0-47589 GCA_001517045.1 Pseudotsuga menziesii
ATATATATATCTCCTATGCATTAGACACAACTGAGTGCATGTTCAAATCAGGAACACATCTCCTCTATTTATACTCTTTTCTTCACTTGACTTTTAACCTAACAAGTCGGCCCCACTCAATTAAGTGGGTCGAATTCACTTAGGAAGACTCAGTACAATATTATATTATATTCATTAGGGTACTATTGACTCGACTTACAATGGATTCTTTACCTCATGACTCTATGATGACCAATTACGATAGTAACAACCCACCAGAGGGATAATAACATCTCCCTTGGGTTACATCAGTAAAATACATTTAGAATATCCTTTGAAGTTACAATATTCAATAATAAGGTCGTTACTGGATAGTCTATGGAGTTAACCAGAGTTACCAAATTTGGCTAAGGGGAACCCATACTGAGTGCATATCAAGTGCATGATTGTAGGGATCCACACCCAAAACCTTCCCATTTGGGGTGTTTGCTAACTAGGTGTATTTTTTAGCTCTATATACACACCCAGTCAATTAGAAGGCCCAAAACAGATTGGGTAGTGTTTCCTATCACATAAATTGAGCATATAAAGAAACCAAAAATAACTTAGAATGAAATCTTTATTATCATAAATGAGGTCAAAGTCTGATATGTAATTGATTATTACAAATCCAATTTCTACTTTTTTATTTCCTCTACCAATAAACACCTCCAAACAAGAGAACCAACCTAAAAAAAAAGAAAAAATGTACACAAATACTGTAGGCAATCCCTAGAAATTACTAAGAGAATTAGTAAGTATATTATAGGTAATAAATCTCTTGCTGCTCTTTTTGTCCACACGCCTATCAGTGAGCTTTAACAACAGATTCAATCTTGGTTTGCACTTTGCAGAGAATTTTGATATTCATAGTAAATGGTAGAGAATCTCCTGTACAACTGGAACTTCTTTCAATTGATATTATGGATGATTATATGGTTAGCCTTAAAATTCCTCAAAACCCTAGCATTGATACATTGGGGTAGCTTCTAACTACTGGTACAAAAGATTTACACAACTCAATTGAAATATCTGAAGGAGGTAATTTATCCTCATTATGATTCTTTCATTTCCTGAACATTCTCAATGGAAAATTTTCTTTTATGCTACCTAATTACATATTCTTCTTCTGATTGGCAATTTGTAAAATTAACACTTTCAGTACTGCTACTAATTAACAATCCATTGCCTTGTTTTAATCAACCATGAAAAGGATGGGAGCACATAAATATGTATAAATATATTAAAAGGATTTTTTTGTCATTTTAATTTACCTTAATGATAAAATGATGAGTCTCTATTTATTGAATGGTGAATACTATTTGTATTTAAACTTGATAAATTATAAAGGAATGAATAATGAATGTATGTTTGCATATATTATAAATCATCAATTCATCATTGGTTTGCTATGTTCTAATTTTAACGACCATTGATTATGTTTATTGTGAGGAGAACGCAGTTAACATTCAATTTTCCAATGATTGTGAGTAAAGGTGATGACAATACTATATTTATCCATAATTTTGCAAACCACTAGGACAATTCCAGTACAATTTGGCAGATGCAAAATACAAATGGTTCCATGGCTCACAGTTTCAAAGATAGTGCTAAATTGGGTGTGTTTGTTTTAAAAAATATCCATAAATAGGAAACTTGACTGACCATTGCTGAGGTAGTAAAAATGACTACTATTTTTCAAAGTTTTTTTCTAAACAAGACAATCATCCATTCTTGGAGGAATATATAAAGGAGGAAGGTCAAATGACCATGCCCAATTTTTAGAAGGCAGAAATACAAGAGTCTAGGTATGGAAGGATGGGTTTTCAAAATTTTCTTAGGGTTCAATGGGTTACTTGAAGAATATATTATAAGGATCTCCAATGAATCAAGGATATCAACAAAGATACTAACAACCTTCAGTTCAACATTCATTCCCTTGTTCCCAAAGCCTGATATCACAATATCCTTTGATTAAATCCAACTTTATCTCATTATGTAAGTGTACTTGTAAAATTATTACAAATATCATCACTCTAAGGGTTAACAATATTTTCGTAGCTTCAATTTCACATGAACAATATGGGTTTTCTATTATGTAAGCAAATTCATGAGGTAATTGGAGTAACAAAAAGAATAGCAGGTTTCCCATGAATGCAAACCTATGTCATTTACCTACAATATCTTCATCGATTACTATGTTAAGGAGGGCAAGATCAATGAGGGTCGAATATCAGTGTGTAAAGAAAATATACACACCTTAGAGAGCATACCTTATGGTGATAAGAAGATAGATGTGTTGGATTTGGCATATCCTCTAGATCACTACTCTATCCTATTCATGGAAAAAGAGATATAAAGCAACTTTTAGGATCCTAAAAAGGGTTTCAATTGAATGGATTTCCAAAGTTTTTTGGAATGCTAGGAAGCTCAAATTTATGCCAAGTTCCTTTCTAGGAGAGTACATTGTGTCCTCTACTATTACAACCCATTTAGATATGATTTCCTTCCTCATTGTGGTGGTAAGAGCAAATTTAGTGATGTAAAAAATTACTCTTTGTACATCATATTGACTTATAAAGCTAAGCCTTTTGAAACATCAACAAAAAATTATTTACTAGTTTCATCACACCTACCCTCCTAGCATATAGGACATAGACATTTCCAAATTGAAATATTCATCTATATGAGAAGAACTGGAAAACCTTTTGGTTATCTTTATTATTTTATTTCCTAAATATGGTTATCTAGGAAGAATTGCAACTTGATATTCTAGGAAACCATTTCTTCTTCAAGATGGGTTGGAGACACCATTAAATAAGCTACATAGAAATCAGTCCCCTTTTGTATTCTCATAGTTCTTTAAACAATCATTGTCTTAGCCATTTGCTATTCCGTCTCTTGTAGTATCTTGAGTCCCAAAATTGCTTGGTATTTTAAGTGATTCTAACTTATAGGGGTTATGTAAGGCCTTCCATATATAAAATCATATGGAGACATGTGGAATTATGAAACCTATTCTTTTATACAAATTCTTTCATGGAAAAAAAGATATAAAGCAACTTTGAGGATCCTAAAAAGGGCTTCAATTGAAAAGATTTCCAAAGTTTTTGGGAAGATTAAGAAACTAAAATTTATGTTAAGTGCATTTCTAGGAGAGTACACTATGTCCTCTACTATTACAACCCAGTTGGATATGCTTTCCTTCCCCACTATGGTGGAAAGAATAAATTTAGTGATGTAAAGGCCTATTCTTTGTACTTTATATTAAATTACAAGGATAAGCCTTTTGCAACAACAAAAAGATATTTATTGGTTTTAGTACTCATCCCCGCTAAGCATATAGGTCACATACATTTCCAAAATAAAATATTCATCTCTATGAGAAGAACAAAAAACCATCTGGTTATCTTTATAGTTTTTTTTTTTAACTGGTTATCTAGGAAGAGTTTAAACTTGATCTTCTAGGAAACCATTTCTTCATCAAGATGGGCTTGAGACACCAATAAATCAACTATAGGGAAGTAAGTCCCCTTTTGTATTGTTATAGTTATTCTAACAATTTTTATCTTCCTTTAGTCTAGTCTTCATTTGAGCCATTTTCTCATCCATCTTTTGTAGTATATTGTGTCCCAATATTGCCTAGTATTCTAAGTGATCCCAACTTAATGGGGTTATTACCAATTACAAGCAAAGGCATTCTAGAAATCTTTGCCCTATGACAAAGATTGCTTGTAATTGGTAAATGGATTAGAAATATTTGTCCTATGAAAATCACTAGCAAAGGAATTCTAGAAATTGTTTAGGAGTTGTATCAACCATAGATTGCCACTTGTTGCAGGATTGGGTGACTATTTGTTGGAAAACGTTTCCTAAGTGTATGCTACTCATATTTTCCATAATGACTGGAAATGTTTTGATAACAGTTTTCTTCCAGTTAGTTCTCATCATACTTGTACTAATAGTTGTTTAACTAGCCTTGATAAACTCATAATGCTGACGTGTTACATATGTTTTATTAGTATTTTGTACAATACTCATCCTGTGTATAGTTATCAACATTTTTCATTTCTAGAATGATCCAAGGCTTCTCACTAATAGAATCCAAATTACTAATTGGATCATTCTTTCATCTATTGATGATGTAGGTCATATGATCAATCAAAATATCTTTTAAAATTGATAAGGCGGATCAAAGTATTATCTTAGCTTAACAATATAAAAAACTAATTTTACCAATACCATGAACAGTACTGGCAACAACATAACCATTGTAGGGAAACATAATTGCAAGTGTCAAAACACTCTCATTGTAATGAATGATTCCAAACTTCCATCCATTTCAAGTGCTCAAGATAAGCTGGTTGAGTACTGCTTTAGGTGCAGTCTTCTAAAGGAAATTCCATTTATCAAGTAATCATATCCTTAAAACCTCTGCAGTTGTGTGCATTTTCTTTACAAGCACTGATGTTTATTAAGAATTTAAGGACATTGGTGCTTTATATAGTATAAATCACACCATTTATTTCAAATGAAAAAATGCTCTACCCTTATAATGGACTGTAAACATATAAAAGGAAATCCCTAAACAGTTACAACTTGACCTATCCTAGACTAGGAAGACTCCTCTACAAACCTAGAATACTAAAACTCAAACGCAAGTCCTATAAACCCCTTTCCCAAGTCATCTCATCCTCTTGACCTGTCAGAGAAAGTGACTGTAATTTTATAAAGGGGAAGCCATTTGATGTCATTTTATTATTCTATCTCAAACCTACAACACTACCCTATTCCCTTCACAATTTGACTCCCTAACGCAGGACCTAGAACCCCTCAACGTCATACCCTAAGGGAACATACACAGTCCAAGAGGACTGTTTATCTTTCAAACATTTCCAGCCCTATATAGTTGGGATCTATCACTTATTCATTTAATCATACCCATCTAAAGAAGCTCTTGCACTTAGCTTAATTATCAATATTTTGTCAAGAGATGGAATCTACATTTTGGGCATGATTGAGTGACATTTTCTATTTGGATGAAAATTGCATGGATAGTCATAGAGATTTTACATTTGCTGGAATGCACCTTGAATTTCATAGTCCATTTGTTGTGATAATATTGAGTTTTAAAGCAATTGGTTGATACTTGTCCATAAATACTAAAGTGTCTTGTCCTTTTGCAAGCTGAAATTTGTTTTGGGACAGCCATTTAGGCCATTAAGTTGACTGGAAACTTCATATTCTTACTGTGTACTTGTGAAGCTGGAAATCATATTTTTCCCTCGCAAAGTCAAGTATAAGTTACAATTTTCAATCTTGAAACACAAATTTCCTTCCTCACCAAATGATAAGAAAGTTTGAAATGTAAATGCCAATGGCCAACAAATGATGGAGCAGGTGTGTTACTTCCAGCCTAATTAAAATATATGATGACAGATCCAAATTGAAATTTCAGTCAACCAATGATATCAACAACCCAAACAAGTGTATCTAACCAAATTTTTAAAGGGAAATCTAAATCGTCTTTGTGTAATTTCCAAGATTGTGGATGTTATCATGCTACTGTCAAAATCATAAGTATTTTCAGTCAAGCGGAATGTAACATATCATTGCTCAAACAAATGTTTCAAATCAAAGACAAATGGTAAGAGAAGGAGTGTGAAATCACCAACGTGTATTCTTTGAAATCAAAACAAGTTTTGGTCTTAATTGTATGCCACTGTCAAGTTAATTCTGAGTATGGCTGAAGGTTGCTTCTGAATAGACAGTCCCGAGTTTTGTTCCTAGGTTGCCAATTCTAGAGTGAAATTCTGAATAAAGATGCAAATGATAATCAATAACTCCAAATGGCAATTTGTGAAGCGAAGTGGACTGTTAAGCAATTTAATTTTCTGTCAAGTTAACATGTTTTTATGATAGTCCTTAGTGCTTCTATTGGTGATTTTCTAAGGGGAAAATGGGATGGTTGTAGAGGGAAATATCAGAGGATAAGTTAGGGAGGTTTTGGGAGGATTAAATGGTAGGTTGCGAAAATGATAGGTCTGCAAGAAGAGTGTTATGATATTAAATATCAAGACTGTCCTGTAGGTGACCAAAGCATCCAAATGATGGCCAAAAGACCTTGCATTGGGAGTTAATGATGCTAGGATGATGGGAGGGAAGCATACCGTTGGCATATTCAACACTACTATAGAAAGTGACCGAGTCACCGGCACAAAGCAAATGTTGAGCTCATGCAAGAAAGATTTACAAAAAAACAAACAAAAGATTGAGAATTCTAATGAGACTACACAGTAACACTCACAAAAAGATGAAACTAGGAGATGGAGGGGATGGAGTCTGGAGTCTGGACCAAGAAAAATTGAGCACACTCACTATTCAAAGAATTTTGCAGACAAGTCCCCCTTTAGCTACCATGATTTTTTTGCAATCTTAAAAATTCAGCTACAACCATATGTTAAATCAATTTGGCAAAGGTTGTTCAAATGAGCCCCAAGAAAAAGAAGGCAGCAAAAGAAGAATTAGAGAATCTACAAGTGACATGAGTTATTATTCAAGTAGACAAAAGCAAATGTGTGTCACCCATTGTAGTGGTAAAGTAGAAAAATGAAATTTTGCATATCTACATGGGTTTCCAAATGTTAAATAGAATGACGGACAGAACCTTTTGTAGCACCTTTTGCAAAAGAAATACTTCAGGGAGTTTCCAATCCAAATTTCCCAAGTTTCATTCCTTTTTAGATTGTTGTTCCAGCTACATCCAAGTTTCCTTCAGATCATAGGATCAAGTTATGACAACATCAAACACTAAATGCGTAGCAATCAACATTGACAACAGCAACAGTTCCTTAACCTATGGTGGCATGGAATTTCAAGCTACATATTGGCAAATGAAGAAAACATTGAAAAATTATAACAAACTGCAAACATGGAAGATAACAGGATGTTGACAAAATAACTGATAATCCCCTCAGTAGCCTATTATCTACAACCCTTAAAGAACCACCTCAACTCAATACCGTGGGGAACATGTTGTAGTGTTATCTTGTGATATCCCATAGTTACTTGAGTTGTGGTGGTCTGTCCTAGGAAGGAAAAGGATCAAATGAGAGTCCTAGGTAATTTTGGCATAATAGAAACCCCTCAAACATGAACTCTAAGAAAAAGGTTTATGGCTTGCAAGGGTCTTGTTCGAAAGGGTATTTAAGTTTTTAAGTTTTTAACTTCCAAAAACTTAAAGGTTGGCCTCATTCAAAGCAGACAACTCAAATCATATACTGCAATTCCAAAACCTGAACAGTGAAATTTGTGTTTACATGTTTTAAGTAGCACATTTGTTAAAAATATGGGTTGGCCCTCACCAACTGTAACTGAAATCCAATGAATTAAACTACCACATAATCATGCTTTCATTAGTCATGTGTTCTTTGCAAACATCCTAGGTATCTGACCTTGTGCCAATTACAGTTTCCAAGTCCTCACAAGTTCCAACTCTGTTGTAATCATGCATACCATTATAAATCTAAATCGTACAGGGGATTTATCAAGCCAAGGTGAAATGACAATCCAATCTAGCTGAATAGATTAACAGGTTCATGCAAAGAAACATATTTTTGATATATCAAAATTTTAAAAATTCTCGAGAAAGCTTGTCCAATGGTAAAATCAGGTTAGATTTCATTGCAAGAGTTGGCATGCTAAATTCACGTTAGACAACACATAAAGAACAAGCACGAATCTTACTAAGATCAATTCAGCATATTTGTTGCATGTGGCCTACAATACAGAAAGAGGAAATGAATATGTGCTTTGAAAGCATATTTCACCTTGTCATCCACAGTAGAACATTTGTGCAACTAGAAGAGCCCTTGGCTGTTTTATCTTCAATCTCCTTACGCACAATATCATATAACAAATTGTTTGCTGAAGGATCCAATTCGTACTTAGCATCCAATCTTTGCAAAAATCATTTGGAAAAATAGTTATCTGACATGCTAGAAATGGGAACAATTTATGTTTAAAATATGCACTGTTGAAACTTTAGGTCAAAAAATAACCACATAATTGAACTAGTATTAAGTAATTACATGTAAGGATAAGTAAAAACCAAATCAACAAACTCAAACAACAAGATGTGACTAAAAAACACAAAATTAGAAACATGAATATTTGTTAAATGCTTTCAAATTATAAGAAAAATAAACACTGCCTTAAAATATATCTTTTAGAAACTATGGTCATGGAAATGAAGACCTGAGTTAAACTACATTTTTAAAAGATCGCATCTTAGTGCCCCTTCATAGAACTTGAGAAAGGTTGCATTTTGAATGCCAGGGGTATCTGATATATGTAATTTTGTTTTGCAAGAAATTAAATTACGATTTTTCCCATCAAAATAAAAAGATATCCTTAAGAAATCTATTCCCAACTAGTCAAAATTAGAAGTTTTTGAGAAAATGCCAAAAACTAGCCCCATTGACTACAAAAGATATCCTTTCATTAACGATTCAATATTGAAATTGTTATTGGCATCAATGTTATCAGAACTGAACCGATGGTCAAACCGGTTGACCCCGGGAATCGAAATCAGACCGAAACCGGACAAAAACCGGGAAACAACCGGATCAATAAACCGGTTGAGCAAATATACATAAGACAATCATATTTTGAAAAAATACATATATATCCATGTGCATCCTTGTGAATTCAAACCATTATACACAAATATGCAAAGTTTCTCATGTATATAGCAAGTAAGAGTGTATAAAACCAAAATAGCATCGACTGTAAATACATATCTAAAGAAAAGTGCATCAACAAAGAGGTTATAAATGGCCTCTAAAGTAAAAATATAAGCATATGACTACAGTCTAGACTCTAGAATCTACAATCTAATGATTCTAATCATATATCTGAGTTATCTGAGTCCTGATGCTCAGAATTAGAGTCATCATCTACATCCTCAACATGAGCATGGCTCGACTCCCCTAGGCCCGAAGGAAATTGTCTAACTACAACATCAATGTTCACATCCTCTTGTTGTGTAAGAGGACCCAAGTCCATCCACAACTAAATGTGATTGATATGGAGGGTGGGAGCCTCCTTTTATAACATTACAAGGGTCATGGGTCAATTAAATAACTCACACATGGACCTTATTTTTTATTTTATTGAAAGAATTTGAAATTAGTTGTTTTTAGGGTCCTTGGTGTTTTTGTACAGAACCGACCAGTTTTGTACTGAACCGGTCCGTTTGGAGAAAACCGGGTGGTTTTGTATGGAACCGACCGATTGAGCATTGAAACCAGGTAATTTTGTATAGAACCAGCCAAAAACGATTTGAGTGTGTGATTTGACTCGGTGAAGCTTGTAAACCGGTCCAACCGGAGGGTTTTTTCAAAACCGGCTGGATTCTGATAACATTGATTGGCATAGGTTCTTGGAGATTAATGATTCAATGAGATTCTTGAGTGTGTCCCTCAAAATGGCCTCTATAATATTCTCATTGATTTGGAGTTTAGGGGCATTGAAGAAAAATTAACAATCTATAAAGAGTCAAAGACCCGTGGTTTTAGAAATCTACATCTATTGGAAAAGTACAATGCTTGTAAGTTTGTAACTGGTCTAGTTGGATTGTCTCTAAGAGAAGGAAAGAGCTATAGGGTATTAAAATTTTGTTTTGATTGTTTGAGGCTTGAAAATGGTCTAGAATTTGAGAGCTTCAAACTTTGGCATAAAGTTTATATAAATAGGATGTAAGGTTAGCTTATAGTTTGTGGTTTGTTAAAGAGCACTTATTCATGTAATTTTGTTTAATATTGCTTTTAATGTTTTCTAATTGTTCTTAATCAATCCTCTATCCCCAAATTTCCTAGCATCAGAGAACTGCATCCACAATAAGATGCATGGAAAGTCTATTTCAAAACATTCCCTCTAGTACTTTGAGAGATGCTTGCATCTTATACCCATGATTTGGATGCAGTTTGATGTTTGCATGATGGAAATCAAAACTGTAAAGTGGGCATCTATAATATTCTAAATAGGCGGTTGTATGAAGCTGTACAAACATTAGTCCAAGTTTAAATTAGTTTATAGTATATAGACATGGGAGAATTACACTACTATGCATGTTCATTCCATATACATAATAGGCATTAGCATAAAAATAATAGCATTGCAACACCATGAGATTGTGACCTTATCTTCATTCCATATGCATACCATACATCACATACCCATGAGATGGAGATAATGTCATAAATTTGTTGATGACAACGACGAGTACAAATGATCCTACATGATGCAACTCACTACTTACTGTAGTCTGACTCAACTAGTTAGAAATTTTATGTTTATGTCCTGTAATTCTGCCCCCCTCTCAAAAGGTGTGAGTTTTGTTATAAACAATGTTCTAGATATTGACTTTTCTTATCAAACATTGTTCTAGATAATTGACTTTGAACATTCGATTAATATTTTTGGACGTTCTGATTGATCTAGTTAGTACTTGGTTGACCTTTCTCTTGTTTTTTGTTTTTTGATTGATATGATTTCAATGAACACCAAGAAGTAGTAACTATTTGATGTGAGATAGTACAATGTGGCAAAAAGGGTCTCATAGGCTACGAGAGAATCCTTTGGCTAAGAAGACACCATTGAGGGGTATCTATTCTGCCAAAGTCGCTTGTGACTTGCACTTGGCCCCATCTGCAAACACAAGCATAAGCACTAGCACTATCACAAGTGGCCCATGAGGGTCAATTGTCTTTGGGGAGATTTGAACCTTAGCGGGTGCATTAATGACACCTCACTTTCATGGAGCTGACCAGCCTTCTTTGACATTTTTCATGTGTGTTTGACTAAATCACAAACGTGTTTGTTTGGTTGAACATTTTCTTGGTTGGTTGAATGGCTTAACTTCTGTCTGATATGTTGTTTGTCTGAGTAACCTTTTGTGATGCATGATTGATCTTTATTTTTCTCGGTTAATCTTTGTAATGAACCCCAAATGTTGTTTAGCTCCTTTGTTTCACCCAAGTGGTTGATCTTCATCTACAAGCTGGCTGGTATCATGTTTGTTAGCTGGTTTACCTGTGATAATAGTAGGTGTAACTTGTAATCTAGATTTGAATCTATCTAGGCTAAAATCTCACTGAAATCCTACAGGTGAAATTGAAAGCATCCCTCCAGTTTTCTAGTTCTTTGGAGGTTGCTCAAGGTTTTTGGACTTATATTGTCTCACACAATAAAGCTATATAAGTCATTGGAGAGTGATGCAAAAACTAAATTATTATACTGATGTCCATTGATGATTGAAATAGGTCATTGGTATTGGAAAGGTTAGCTTTCCAAAATGGTAATAAATCACATAACTACTATATGTGAATCATGTAAGACGAAACCTGTTACCCCCTATTTGCAGAGGGTATTCACTAGGGTTTTCAAAGATCATTCTGGGCTAGTTCCATGTATGAGAACAACAAGAAATGGCCTTGAATCCAATTGTGGGTTGAATCTGAGTTGTTATGGGAAAGTGTGTGCATAAACAGAGTTATAAAACCTCAATGGGGCGTTCTGTTGTAAAGGCTCCTACTTATCATTTCGAAGTTCGCCAGCATAAAAGTTCGTGTACTTTCATGACAAGCTTGGTATGTCAAAGAATGCCTCTCTCGCTGAGAGAGAGTGCTGATTTTTCTGAGCAGCATCGAGAGCCATTCTCTTTGGAGAATGGGGACACCTGGTCCAGTACCACCATGTATACTCAACCCAGTGTTGAGTGACCATTCTGTTGAATGGTAGATATCTGGGCCTTGACCATGATATGGACCCAACACTACCCTGGGTAGACTCAACCTAGTGTTGAGTGACCATTCTGTTGAATGGTAAACATTTGGTCCAGGACTATGATGTGGACCGGTCTAGTACTGGTAGACTCAGTTTAGTTCTTAGTAGCCATTCTCTTGGAGAATGGAGGCACCTAGTCTGTTACCAAGAAGGCACTTTAATCCCTAGAATTGGTCTAGGCATGTGTGACATTCTGACCCTTGATCTATGGGCTTTGTGTACTTCTCCAAGGCTTAGCTACCCTTGGTTAAGTTACCCTAGTACCTAATCTTGGTGTCACACAGAGTGTGAGATAAAAGCATTAGTAAATCTCTTGGTTTATGATGATGTACTTTGAATGGAATCAAAAGACCACAGGGGCACTTGGAAAAAGGATAAAGTCAAAATTCTTTTCTGGACCACAGGTTAAACTCAAAGTTACATAAAGACTCTTGGTAAAAGTCCTTGTTTCCACATTTCATTCACAAATAGGTCTGGGATAAACTTGTGTTTTAACAATCTTCAACCATAATATTTTTTGGAGGGGCGCACACAAGGACTTTAGATTAGGAATGAGACAGATTGGAGGGTTTATGAGCTGTAGTTGGCTACGGTTTGTAGAATGTGAAGTCTCCAACCTCCCCTCTTCCTCGGTCTTTTTCTCAAAACCCCTTCTACTCGAATAGAGAATGTTCTTTTGAAAGATTGGAACATGACTTGCTACTCTTCCAGCTACCACATTAGATTTCCCTAAGGGTCAGGTTCAAACAATCTTACCTCTATTTTTGATTTCTAGCCTTGGACTAGTCTTACCTTGGACTCCAGTAACTGAAATATCTCCTTTTTATCTTCAACAAATCACTGTGTATATCTAGTTTCAATTGAGACTATAGTTTATTATATCTACAAACTCGCTGAAAACTCCTTTCAGGTGTTTAGATTTAGAATAGAGATTTGTCTTTCTCCCAATGTCTGCGACAGCCCTTCAAGGTGCTAAAGTGCAATGCTTAGCTTAAATTCTTGGTTATGAACACCATGCGATTGGAAAGCTAGCTTGATCTTGCTCAGCCATGTCTGCACTTTAACATTCCCTACAAAATCATATTGTAGAATCTTCATTTGGAGGTTGTAGGATATATTATGGTTGTCCTATGTAGCATAAGGACATATTCTCCATCCCCAAAGGGGGATGGAAACATCTCCAACTGTTGGGGATGCCTCCAGGTCTACAGCATTTTTTAGAAATCAGGTGTCATTTTCTGAAAACAGGGATGCCAGAACGTGGAAAGTAATAAAAATTGATTGTTAAAAAAAGGAAAATGGAAAAAGAAAAATTAGCTGTTAAAAAAAAGGAAAACTATGGTCCCAAATGGTGAGTTACCTAATGGTAGTACGATAGATCACAATAGATTTTTTTAGCATTTCATATTTTCCTAGAAGTATGATTATATTATTTGATCTGACATCAAAACAAATAGTGAAAAATATTCTCCTTTTAATTCATCTTCTGAGGTTTGGTGTGGAGCAATCTAGAACATATTGGATGACTTATTTCTATTTATTGTCAAACATAAATTTTACATGTCTTTGTGTTATTGTCAGATTGTTGAAGCTTTCATTGAATCATTATTTTTTTACAGCTGTTATTTGATTTTCCTCAAAGTTTCATTGCTTACAACTTTATACTGCATTACTATTCAATTCAAGGCATACATGATGACAGTTTTATCGTGACCTTTGTTTTTGCAGTTTTTATGTGGCAGCACCCCTATCAATGTGTAGTTTGTGTGCCCCAGAGGTGTCCTCTTATGTTATCGCCCAATCATTTCCCTCTATATTAAGACAAATACCTCGTATAGCTGACGGAGAGTTGAAATTTGTAGACAATGGAAATTCTCTTTTAAGACTAGGATGGTGGCAGTGGACTAGTGCACTTGTCTTCATGTGGGGATGGATTCATCAACTCTGGTGCCATAAGATACTAGTAAAGATAAATTTTGATATTAATTTTGCACTTATAAAAGGGATACCATTTCAATTTTGTTTGGTTTGTTGAACATTTGAAAGGCTCATCTAGTTAAAAAGTTTATATATGCATGTTGTGTTGACTTTGGCATGGAGTTCATATAAATTGTGGGTTGAATAAGCTTTTTTAATTAGCTTAATTTTTTGCATGTTGATATATTGACTTTCTCTATCTCTGATTTGACTTTAATTTTCAAACTGTTATTCTTATCAGTGCACTAAGGTACATGGATCATTCACTGCAAATTGTTTTGTCAATGCATTGAAAGTTAAAAATTATTTCTTAGAATCTGGAAAACTGGAACTAATTACAAAGGAAGGGAAGCTGAGCAAAATATAAATAAAAAATCATAATGGCATAAACTTTTAGAGGAAGAATAGACCAACTATTAGAATTTTACAAAGAAAAAAAAAACTTCGCTTGTGAATATTTAGGTATAAGTAAGTTTGGGAGCAAAGGTCATTCAACACCTGTTATCATGGTTATTGCTTGACTTAACTAAAAGTTCACTCAACTACCATAAGTTAAAGATTCTTGTTTGTAATCTTAATGCGGGAGTAAGCATTAGTAGAGATACCAAAGAGTATTGCAGAAATGATGTTGCTCTCATAGATTAAACGCTTCCCACTATTTGGGAACCTTCAAAATTTACCAATCACCCAAGTAATAAGACCAATAAAACCTACAGTTGGGTATTATTCTAGCTAGCATTTGAGCATTTGATGAGCATCCAGTCCTTGTAAAAGCAATATGTTCCTCTCATTGCAGTTATGGACAGTGCCAATATGAATAGGTTGGTACTGATGCATGCAAGCCTAGCTGTGGGGAAGTGTTGCCTCCCCAACGCTCCCACTCTGGAAGCTCCCTTTGGAGGAGAGTGTGCTTTTGTAACGTTTCCCTATACTCTTGGAGTGATTCTTGTTGCTACTAGGCCATGGGAGAAGAAATTAGAAATTGCTCATGACAAGAGGCTTAAGAAAGCTAGCCCAAGGGTTAGCTGAACCGATTGTTGCCAATGTTGTTGGGAATTTGGCTAGTTCGGTGCCACTAGATACCAGTTTGAATCTGGGGGGTCAAGTGCACTAGCCTATGCTGATGGGTTTATTAGGAATGCAATCCGCAAATGCGTAAGTATCCCTTGGGTTTCTCTATGAGGTTTTCCTTATTAAAAAAAAGTCTTAAAAACCTTAATGTTGAAAATCTCATTTGCATCAAGCAATTAATGCAAGTATGAAACTCGCCTTTTTTAAGAAGGTTCCTCCTTTATGACTGCTGTAAATTAATTTGTAAAACATCAGCCGAACAATGAAAATAATTCAATTCAATTAGCCCCAAAATTCACAACAATTCAAGTAGAAAAGATACCAATCATTCCAATCAGTTTACAACTTTCTAGCCTCTAGGGAAACTTCACATGCATAAACCAGATATGAAAATTTTTCTCATACAACAAATATAACAGCAAACACAACAACAATTTATTGATGTACTATTATTTTCAATCTTAGTGTCAAGTCCTTTAACAATTTTTTTTTAAGTGTGTCAAATCAGCAAGACAATTAAGAACTGGAAATAACCATCCCAAGAAGATAAAATGTTGCGATCAAATTTACAATAAACACAACAGATGGACAGTTGGAAATCTCATATACATATGCTCAATGAAATAATTACATAACATAACCTCCTCTCAAGGCTAGGACTAAATCCAACCGCCCAATACACCCTAGATAGGTTAGTCAATAAACCCTAGCTTCCATGCAAGAATCACTCCAACACTATCTCTTGTTAAAATTTTACTTATTCCATGCCTAGATAAAATATTTCATAGTGATTTTCCTTGCTGAAAATCACTTTTACAGCTCACTGAATAAATAATACTGCTGGAATTTTTAACAGAAATAAATAGCGGAAGAGATTTCAATGGAAAACAGATCTACTCAATAAAAATTAAAAAAACATGCACATATTTTTTGCCCTTCAAATGAGCTTTTCATTCAACCATTTCCAAGCTCACAAGGGCTCCCTTACTGGGAAAATGTCCCAAGAAGATACACTAAGAAAAACTTGGCAAATCAGCCACACTAAGAAATTTCAAATTTCTTCCTTCTGTAAATCACCTCAGAAAACCTTCACAGGAGCTGAGAGGTCGACGATTTATTCGATGGCATTGGAAGTTGCATAGGGTTTCTGACAGGAGACTCAGGCTCCAAGTCGCGCTCTGTTCTGACGCGGGCTTGCAGGTCTGTCGCCGGATAGACTTATTCTGCCACAGGCTCAATCTGTTGTTCTGCTCAGTCTGATGTGGGCTCATCAGTTGCACTCTCATTGGGGTCGGGTGACGACCATGGGGGATCCCACTGGGAGGGACCTCAACCAGCATGGACATGGACATAGATCATCAAAGTACAGGCAAAGTAGGCACCATGGGTAAAGAGTCAGAAAAGGAAAAGGGCCAATGCATAGCGCCAGAAAATGCATAGCCAAAAAAAAGAAATCCCCTCGTTGTAGATGAAGGAGGAAGGCTTCAGATCATATTTACATCATAGGAGGGACCATGCCCTTATCGAAAAGTTTGTGGGTATTTGACCATCGGAGAAAGCTTTGCTCTGGTGAATTAATGTAACATGGAAGCCTCTAGAGCACTTCGATCTACACTTAGGAGCTAAGGGCTTCTTTACAGTCATCTTTTAAACCAGGAAGACAGGAACAAAATATTTGAGGGAGGCCCATATTTTTTTAACTCCGTAGGGTTGTTTCTAAGACCATGGAAGGAAAAATTCAACCCGAACAGTGAGGACCTATACTTTCTCCCGATCTGGATCAGGCTCTATTCACTCCCATCTGAATACTAGCATGAGAACATCTTGGAGGCATTGCGGAATGCCATTGGAGAGTTTGTGAAGATTGTAGATCACACAAAAAGAATGTGGTACACCTCGTATGCTTCCATATGCGTTTACATGAACATTGCGAAAGAACTACCGAAAGGTATAAACCTGTTTTGGGAGGACAAATACTGGTATCAATCCATTGATTATGAGCACATCCTGTTTTGATGCATGAGGTGCCATGAACATGGGCATCTATTCAGAGGTTGCCCTGAAAATAAGCTCACTACCCAGTAGAAAAGCAAAGACGAGAAGGACGAGGAGGTGTACACGAAGGTCGCAAGGAGGAAGAGATCAACCAAGCATCATCAAGGACCAGAGGTAAGCAAAAAATCTAGCACCTCTAATCCATTCGAGATTCTACAAAAAGAAAGCACTCAGAAAAATCTGGATAGGGAAAGCCCAGAAACATCCAAAGACAACCCTAAGAATTGCAAGGAATGCCTAGAAACCTTCCAGGATGCGACAATAGAGAAACAAAACAATATGGAAGTAGAAGAAGAATACATAGAGGAAATGGATCTAGGAGACCTAAACATATACAAACTTGAGAAAGTTGTCCAAGATCCAATCAAAGGGATCATACCAGCACAACAGGTTGTTTTGCTCATTAAAGCAATCATAAATACCAGGAAAAAAGATAAATCTCTAGTAGTTTTCTTGGATAACCCAAGAGCCAAAATACATGAGACTATCAAGAAGACAGGCAATGAAAAACGTCGAAGAAGAAGTAACCAGCAACGCATCAAGGAAAATGGGGAAAAACTTGTGGCATCGGGGCATTTTTGGACCATCAAGGAAACCTTTTCCATATCCAACAAACCCTCCCAATGAAGCTTTTATCTTGGAACATCAGAGGGTGCAACGCACCTAGCAAGAAAATATTATTGAAGAAGAAAATAAGGGAAGAGAAACCCTTAGTGATTTTTATTCAAGAAACAAAATGCTCAGAGGAGAGTTTCAAATCCATAGCAAGCAAGATCTGGAAGAACTGTGAAGCCTCCACCATTGATTCCTCAGGCACAGCAAGAGGTATAGGAATCATATGGAACCCTTCAGGCTTAAGTCTTACTGATTTCATGGCTACAAAATTTTCAATCTCTGTTGAGTTCCATATTTTAGGAACCAACTCCAAAGGCTTCCTTACTAATGTGTATGGGCCCTTCAAACTAGCTTCCAAGCAGCTCTTTCTCAGGTCACTGCAGAACATGAGTAACCTTGTCAGGGGAAGACACTGGATAATAGGCGGTGACTTCAACCTCATTCACAACCTACAGGAGAAGAAAGGGGGGGTATTAGAACCCTAAGCCCAACCAACAATTATTTTTAGAACGTTGCGCATGGCTTGACTCTCAGCTCCACCCTTTCAGCGCATCCTGTGAGATGAAGATGAGGACATGGAGGAATCAAGCCATGCAAATGCTAACAAGGGGAGTGGGCATGGCATCATAAATTCCCTAGATGAAGCCAAGTCCTCCCGCAGACGCTAATCCTTTCCTTATTGCGGGACGGTTAGATGCTCTTTGTGGTTTGTTTTGGGTTATATCTTTGCTTGGTTCCTTATGCTTAGTAGGTCTATGTTTTGTTATGGATAAGATTCACTTGTCTATTTTTAGGATCGAGTGCCCATGCTGAAGGGCTGGGCTACTCTCATGCTCCTCTGTCTTTCTTTATGGGCTATCATTTTTGCTTTTCTTTTTTGGATACCAGACCGATGCCTGAATCCATGTTTTAAGGAGCAGGATATGCAAATATATTTAGTTTTGATCTAGTAATAGAAGGGTCCCATCTTACTTACAAAAAAAGAATCACCCTGAAAAACCCTCTACAATCAAGCTGTTGAAATTGTTTCCTTGTATGGCCGTGTGCGGCCATTGTATGGTCCATATGATTGTATGGAACTGTGCACATGGCCAATCTATACAACTATATGAATGATGATTTGTATAGATCCAAATGACTGCATTGAATCCCTGTACGGTTGATCTGTACAATGGTATGGACTGTGCAATATGGATTTGTACCATTGTACGGAATCCTGTACGGCTACCCCTATAGACAAGTGATGGCTCTGCTTGACTGGTATGCCACCCCTACAAATGTCTTTCAAAATGTTGTTTTTCTTTTAGCGAAAAATTGGAAGTACAATGTCTTTCTCTCTCCAACTCAATCCTTGAGTTTAACTCTTATGATGGTGTATCTTCCTCTCTCTCCTCAGCTGCCTTTGATACTATTGAGATGAACCAAAAACCTAACTCCAATTGCTGAGATTAAATCTCACTCATTTGAGATAAATGATTGAGATTCATTTAATTAATTTAAATCTTTAATGCCAAAAACTTGGGCATTTCTCTAAATGAGCCTCAATCATCTAAAAAGTAATTCACTTTAATAGACTTAAATAAGTGAATTTCCTAGGTTCCAAAGAGGTATTAATGATGATTTCCATAAGTAAGACGCAAAATCATGGAAATACCTATCTAAGCTACAAACATCAACATCTCCAACGAAATACACCCTCCTTTTCTTCCCCAAATACATAAAACCCTAAACTCTAGCCTCAGAAGGATGAAACCCTAATCCTAGAATCCAAGATGCTCCAAGAGACCAAGAAGCCCCAATTCCCAAGAGAGAGAGATGAAATGTACAAAGAAGAATTCAAGAAAGAATCGTCCATCTTCTCCTCTTATGCTCCACTAGGGTTTCCTCGTGAACCTTAGCACATCACTAAGAGAGCACCCCAAAGAAGAGATAAAAATGAATTTGTGATGTGTTGTGATGTTTGGAAATACTCTCTCCTTTATCTTTTTATATGAGAGGCAAGGAAGAACAACAATATAGCATAGGTCAGCTTAATCCTTACAAGCAAGCCTACTAAACATAAGTAAGCCACACTCAAGCGAAGTGCTCCACTCCTAAGTACTAGTGTCAAGCTCCAATGATGACATCGTGCACCACCCAAGGTGATATAGCTATGCAAGGCAAGCCACACGACTCCATTTTGAGCCTTTATGATTCCATTCATCCTCCAAAGCCAAGTATTCCATTGGGGTGGCTACCCCTTGCAAGAACACAGTCGAAGCCCTAGGCGTCCCTAAGCCATTTCAAATCTTTTGAACAAAAAACCAATCTGCCACATCCTATCTAGGGCTTGTAGTACTCCACAATGCACAATTTTCCTCGTATCCTATAGGGGATTCTCCTGCTAAGAGAATCCTCCATGTGGCCATCATGCAGTAGGCCCACCATCCAAACAAGAGATCTCAAATGCCCTAGGGAAGAACATTAAGCCAATGATCATCTAAGGTTGGCATCCTTTGAGCAAGCTATTACAAGTGTGCATATCCATCATGGACCATCTCTCATGCTACAATCCCTCTCATACTATCCAGGGGCTGAAAATCCACCATGTATGCCAAATTTCATGATGCATCCCAAACTTGGTGTAAACAGTTTCAGAGTAACCCGAAATTTTAACACTTAACAGATGGTATAATTATTTGTCTTTTTCAGTTTATAATCTAGATTCTATAACTTTAGAATTATTTGTTTATATGGTCTATTTTGTAAACATTATATGCCAGTTGAGTTTGAACTGTTCACTGTATATTACAACTCCTTGGTCATGATGCCCCGTTTCATTTCATGGTTGATGTTTTCTGTTACAGTTTGTTGATGACAATTGTTATGTTATAAAAATATAAAAAATAGAAGCAAACAACAACAATAATAAAAGACAAGATTTATGTTGTGTTACCCCCCTGTTTGCGTAGGGTGTTTACCTTCAGTTTTCATGAGGAGTTTTGGGCTGTTCTCAAGGTTTCTAGGTATGTAGAGGGACAAATTCTATACCATTTCACTATGGGAAATTCTGGGTCTGTTTGTGGCCTCAAACATCCCTTAAACAACATTCATTTCTAATTCTGGGTGGATTGTGGGCAAAGATAGCACGAGAGTAACAGATATGGGCATGAAAACAGCCATAAATCCCAAACCTGGACATTATATGAACTGTTCTGAGTCTCTAAACAATATTTAGGGAGTAGTTCTAGCCTCTAGGTGCATTATAGACCTTAATCAGTAGTACCAGTAGTTTTGGGCATGTGTAGCAGCAGAAAGTAGTATCCTATCCATATTGTGGGCTGACTTATGCAATTGAATAGTAGTTATGGGCATGTTTTAGCTGCAAAAAATGAGCAGAAAGCCAATTCTGGGCTAATGCTGTGAGCTGAGAAGCAATTATGCTATGTTCTGGGTGAAATTTATTGGTGTCCATTGGAAAATCTGATCATGTTCCTGTGTAGAGGCAGCCTTATTTTCAATTCTGGGCATCCTTTAGGTGTCATTTCATGTGCAACAGTCTAAGCATCAGCTAACATGTGACTTGAAAATGATTTGCAGCAGTGTAGATCTAGAAAGAAGTTCATGGATTGAAACCTCATTGGGAAGTAAGGGTGTTGTTGGAGGGTGATTGAATTAACAAACTGCAGGCCGTCACTTTTAAACAGAAATTATAGGGTTCATCTGGTAGCAGCCAACAAAGCATTGGTCAACATTCCTTCTTGTGGTCTGTTTGAATACTCTTGGAGATGCATTTGAAGAGTTTGCATGCCTATTGAAGAGGTTTATTTGCTGTGCCTATCCTTTTGAATCTTTGAGCCACCCTTGGATCACCTTCTAGAGGAGCTGCAGCCTTGGAATAACCTTGTAGGGTGGTCAAATCAGTGTGTATTGCAGAGTATGGATCAACTAAGACAAGCTTTTGGAAAAACGTCCCACTATATTCATGCTTCATTAGGGTAGCACTGATATCCTTGGGAGGCTTCTCAGCAACGTTTAGCATTTACCCATTGTTTCAGCAATTAGCTTCTTCTTTGAGAGGGATCATTGCATCTTGAGTATTAATCTGTGCCGAGGATTGTTGAACTGTTCTGCAATCTAGGTTTGGATGTTGCATCCTGGAGATTTATGACTACTGCCCTGAAATCTATGCCTTTGCAAACTTTCTAATTGAAGGACAACTATGGAAGAAATGGCAGCCAGTGTTCTGTTGTAAATGCTCCTACTTATAGCACCAACAACACCTACAGGCTTGACATGTTTTGGACTCTGAAGAGTTGGTAATAAGCCTCCATAGAGGAAGCTCGTCAAGTGCTGCAATATGATTATCACATCCATGATTGGGGACTACAGTAATCTCATGATGCATGTAATGTTCACAGTATGGGAGAGCTCGAAAACATTATTCATGATTCACAAATCACGATTCTTGATAGTATTCATGATTGGGGACTAATAGCATTCACGATTCATGACTGACAACATTCACGATAAATTTTGACCAAGCTTTGAGTATTGTTAAATCAATTGTATGGATAGTACTGAGAGAAATTACATCAGGAAAAGTTGTAATCTTCATTAACTCTAGAAACTATTTAGGCAGTATTCAATTTTTTTAGACATTACTTCAAATACATGGCATGCATTCTCAATAAAGATTACCTGATTAGGCTCGATCCAGATTTGAATAAATTGATCCTCTTCAACACTTCAGCTCTTTATCACCGTGCGTTCTCAATGCTTTTTCATTGTGATTTCTATGTGTTGTGTTAGCATGTCAGTGCTAGGGCATGAGATGTTCTCAGTCACCGTTCGTCCCAACGATTTAGTTACATGGAGTATTCTTAGCTATGCCATAGAACTGTTAATTAGGGAGGTATGAGGAGCTGTTGGGCATGCAGAAATCAAGGCAGAGTATTATTAGCTATACCATAGAACTCATAAACATAGGAAGAGCAGTCAGGGAGGGATGGAAGTCGGTCTTGCTTACTAGGCAGAGGTTTTGTTCTTTGTTGTGCATTTTGATTTTGTGTTTTTTTTTTATGATTTTGTTTTATTTTTTATTTTAATGTTATTTTTAGTATTTGTGTTTTTATTGTGCTTTTTACATGTATGTTTTAGAAGGCCAAATATTTTTTTATTTTTCATTACTAGAATTTAGGTATATAAATTGTAATTTTGCAGTGATGATGATCATGGTAATTATATTTTATATATGTGAATTTATTTAATACGATTGATGATGGCAATAATGTTTTATGTATGTGACTTTATTTAATATGGTGATGATGACAAGGATGATGATGAAGATGATGACTATGCGGCATCCCCATTCTACAAGCAATGTGGAATGTTGCTCGACTTCTTCATTTCTGCCTTTTGATGAAGAATTTCATGTGGTGGATCCTCTTATTAAATAGTTATAAATTATTGCAACTAACCATGGGCATGTTCGGCCTCAATATAGGGCTCATGATATAGGTCTCAATCTAAAAGGATATCCATCCTCAAGGAAAACTAAATATATCAAGATACCCTATTTGACATGGTTAACAAACCCACACTTTTGGGATCAACATTAAAGAGTTGAATTTATTGCAATGGATCTACCCATAAATCAACTAAGATATGAGTCCATATTTCTCAAGGAACAATTACATTTGTATTGATCTTTCTGATTCTACAAATCCGCAGAAATATCAACAATAAGGGTTGAGTAACAAAGAACAAAATTTAAAAATTGTTGTTTTCCTACCATGAATCAACAATGTCCTCCATTCCAATGGGAACCCCCAATTGGTACCAGGCACCACATATTTCCTGCTTAAACTATTTCTTAGCCAATCTCTATATTATTTCACAAGACAACCATGCTTTAGTACCTCCCATGTTATACCATCCAATTTAAGTTCCAAAACCCAAACCACATTGGGCTCAACACCCAATCCAGCTCCTAATCATGTGTCGTGTGAGATGACAACCAAGTATAATCTGCACAATGCATCTCAACCTTGTCTCTCTCTCTAATGTGGGTCCTTAGTTGTTTGATGGTATATGGTATACACTTATTTGACATAAATTTTTAAATCACCTGCTCGAGGCCAAGGGAATCAATTTAGAGTCACCATGTTGCTCAATGACCCCATTGAGTTAAGTTCTAGAAAAAGTTGTTGTATGTTGTACAATGATACACCTTGATTGCTTGAAGTATAATACAAGGTTGGCCTCAATGTCCAACTTGATGCTCTATGCAATGAATATGGGAATAGAGCAGGGTGACACAAAGAATGTAGAAAAAACACATTAAAAAGACATGTTTTCCATGAAAGATATTGTCCCCAAAAATGCATCATGGAGGGGATTCCTAAAATTTGTGGTTACAAAGATTATTTCCATGAATTAGCAAGTGATGAACATCTATGTATGTTAGTTCCCTGATGTTTTACTACACAAAGAAATTGTGGCATGCTCCAATGAAAAGAATCACCTTAATGGCATCTTGTACATGTCTCATAAATGCAGATGGCCATGTCTTTGTCTGTGATCATTTCTAGAACATACCACATCATATGGTTTTTGTTATTGAAAAATATGGTTAAATGTCTAGTTTTGATATAAAAACAAGCATAGTAGTACATTTGTGTGAATATTTCTTAGCAGTTTTGTATGAGATCATGTTTGGTGATCATTTCCCAATATTTTAAGGGGAGACAATGAAGATTGTAGATCCCTTGGAAAGTGGTCCATTGAGGAATCTTGTGAGTTGAGGGATTTGAAGGCCCGCATGGGTATTGAAAATTGATCGTACTTTTCTTGAGGGGAATAATCAGATCAAAGTCTAAAGGGCCATCTACATGTCTTAATAATAACCCCCAAGTGCATACAATAGCATAACCTAGCCTACATATCTAGTCTTTGACACGAATGCAAATGGGTAAAGCATGGTCCATGTGTCATATTAAAAATATGAAAGTATAAAAGGAATTGAGTGTGATGGCTTAATTTTCTCTTTGAAATAAGTAATTTATAAAAGGAAACATGGGGCTAGTGTTGACTAAAGAGATCACCTATATAGAAATCATGTATGGTTATGGAAGGTTTGAGCCCATGGACCCCAATGGAGTAACCCAAAGTGCATTTGGGAAATTTTTCCTTTGTTTTTCGATTTATGGTGGTGTCCCCTAGCCATTGGAAGACCATACAAAGGAACAAAGTTTCAAATGAACCACTCACCCAGAACCAAACTATCTCTTCATTTACTCATAAAGGAAGTATGCCCATTCGTAACAAAAAAATTACAACTAAATGTAAGATTAAATTCACATAAAGATCAATCTAAGCCTTGGATTGGATTTTACAATGAGCTTTAACTTGCATAAAAGAGTCATTCAAGGACACATGGAGAATCCGTCTCAAGACCTAGATCTAAAAATGAGCAACATAATTGAGCTATGAAATTTCCAACGGATGTGTATAGGCCTCATAGACTAGATTTGGTCATCGATGAACGATGCTCTATCACAATATCAACTATTAGAGCACCTGGAGGATAAGCCCTTGACGCCTCTCTCATTGCATCTCTAAAGCATTGTTGTTGATCCTATCATCAAGTTCCCAAAATTTTTACTTTTCAATGCACATTAATCTTTAGGCTTCATATTGCCTTTGACGCCCTTTATATCTCTATCCCACATTGATTGTGGCAATGTCTAAACTTTTGTTTACATACATGTGTGTTCTTTATTATATCAACACATTGTGCACATTATTTACCATAGTGACCATGAGATGAAATCTTTCAACACTAGATTTGGTTATGAGTTGTGGTTGGATATGGTGGACTTGCAACGACAATAAATAGAAAGATTGGGCTCAACCAAGCCCTAATCTTTTACAATTTATATTAACAAGAAAAGATATATATATCTATATAACACCTGGAGGCATTAAGTACTAGAGTGGAATAGTATAGTCCCTGTTTGTGCCAGAAATTGTTTCCAAGGCTATGAAGAAACAAGCCAACACAATCTCAAAAAAACTCAATAAAGTAAACTAGGTTTTAGGGTTTCTGAAGTGCTTTCTCGATTGTAAATTTGGTGAAAAATAGGGAATACACTCATGAACCAAAAAAAAACTAAATCATAAGCAAGGAAAGACAGAGATACATCATATAATCACCAGAATCCAACAGAGCATGATATTGAAGTTCATTCATAAAAGATAAGCATTACCAACATACAAACATAGACCAACAATGAATTTATCAGTTAAGCAACTAAACAAGTCAAAAAATGAAACCAACATACAAACTGAATGGTGAAAAGGCTCATATATTTCATAATCTGTCATCAAATACATATAAGAGTTATGATACTTAGCTCACAAGTAAGTCCAAATGACCTCCCGAAGTCCTCCAAAAATCGAACCCCACTTCTGTCTTTCTCATCTATCTAAATAGTACTCCTCAACAAAAATCAGTTAGGGTTAAAACCCTAACTATCTTCAGCTAACTACTCTATGAGATAAAGCTAAGTTACAATTTACAAAATATGATATTTTTCAAAAATAGTAAACAACTAACTAAAGTGTTTCTCAAAAAGACATAACAAATAACTGTTTGACTAACAAATAAAAAGGTCCTTTGCAGCTTCAGCTAGCAATGCTATGCCATCCAAAGCTTGGGATTTCTTCCTGGCTCTTTTGTGTTCATCTTCCATATCAGCTGCCCTTGTTTTGAGTTCTTCATTCTGCTGCTGCAAGTCTCTGACTGTCTGTTTCAGCTCTGTACATTGCACATCTGTGCTTCTTTTTCTCTTCAAAGCCTCCTTAGACACTGTAGTAAGCTCTTGATAATGGTCATTTAATTCCTGCAAATCCTCTCTAAGTCTTTTGTTCACTAGAATCAGCCCATCATTCACTTCCTGCATGAAATCCATTTGATGTCTGTATTGTTTGACTATTTTCTGCAGGTTTTGCTTATTTGAATAAAAAACCTTCCCTGTTGTAGTATCCTGCACATCAGTGGGCATCCATGGTATATTGAGCTTCCTGAAAATGTCTGCATCTTCTTCTAACAGATCTGTAGAAATATCAGGAATACTAGGGTTTTCCTGAGTGTCTGCTTCCTTAGGTATATCTTCATCTATTAACAGCTGGTATTTAGAATAAGAAACCTCAGCTTCCTTTTGCTGTTCTTCTTTTATCATTTCATTTCTTAACTCTAAAAATATTGTTGATAATTTAGTCTCGGTGAGACTAACCTCCTCTGCTGCCTTTGATGGCTTTTTCCCCTTTGCATCATGAGAAAATGGAGTTTTCAGAACTGCTTCTTTCTTAATTTTTGGTTTTTCATCTGAAGAATCATCATTAGTTACTGTTACCTCATTTGTATTTAATCTGGGGTTTAACAATTTTTTCATATTCAATCTCAACTTGTTCTTTGGCCTGGTTTTAGCCCTCCAAGCTAGAGAACCTGAGGCAAGCTCTCCAAGCATTTTCAGCGTTCTTCCTTGATGTCTTACTGTAGCTAACTCTATGGCTATCACTTTGGTCTTCTTTTTCTTTGACTTCTCTGCTTTATTTTCTTGTCTGCAGCATTATGTGTGGGTATCAACCTTAGCTTCAGTTTTGGCAATGGATTCATCTTCCTCTAACATATATCCCTCATCCTCAGACATGATAGTGATCGGACTCCTTTGTTGGGCCTAAATGTCTTCCTCCTTTACATCAATCTGCTCTATGACAACAGTCTCCTCTTTCATGACAGCTTCTGCTATTTCCCTATCTTGCACATGCTGCTCCTCTTTTTGTGTAAACAGTGAATATTTACCTTTACTTTCAGCTGAAAACTTTTGAGGTTTATTGTCATCCTTCAAAGGCTCTGGTGCTTTTTCAAGTTTAACCTATTTCTTGTCTTCAGACTTGATCTTCTGACCTAGTTTCCTAACTAGGGTTTTCCCTTTATCCACCTGCTTTTTGATTTGTTGTTCCTCTTGCTTGATTTGAAAACCAGTCCAGAAAAGGAAATAATTCCATGTCTTCCCTTCCTTTTGTAGAGCAGTAATAATGATGAGTTTAATCATACCATGGTGGAAAATAGATTGTGAAGTATGATCCTGATGATCTTTTACTCTACTAGACATTTTCTGGAGACTTTTGAGCAAGAAGAAGGGAAGGCTCATTTTAGATACACCAACCATATGCTGTAGAAACCTAAAATGGTATTTGAAGAGATATGCATAGCTCCTTCACAGGTGATATAGCTTTGTAAGATTCTAATGGGTTCCACCCACTCATTTATGAAATTTTGGATCGGTATTCCTTTGCTCCAATCTGGGGTAACATTAGGTAGCAGATACCTCTGGGAATCAAAAGTGAAAGGCAACTTTTTAAACCACATCTCACCTTCATTTTTGATTCATGTAGTTTCTGCAATTAGATCCACTGTCAACCTAAAATTTAGAGTGTCAAAAACCACCATGTCATGATTGTAGCATTGTGCAAATTTACAAGAAACCTCAGTGTTATAACCATCTATTCTTTTGAAAAAATCCAGCCACCCAGCCTTCTGGAAAAGTTCTACAAAACTTGAGAATTTCTTAATCCAGCTTACATCAGTGGGCTCAGCCCTATTTATTTTGCCACTTTTACCCATTTTCTTTAATGGATGAACTCTATGACTTCCAGGGTTCTATCAATGACCTAATAGCTGCTTTTTCTCCTTAAACCTCTAAGGTTGTAATAATCAACTTTCCTCGGTCTTCCTTGACTGTTTCCTTGTGTTTTCTAATGCAGGTTAGGTTTTACCACAGGCTCAAGTGATTTAGATCAATCAGAGTACTCCAAACTCTTCATTAAAACCGTTGATGAAACTTAGTTATCATTCAGTCTGTTCATTCAGATAGTTGACCATCTCCAGAATGTACAATAACACCTGTGTATTGAGACTCAATACAAAAAATAACCCTTAATTCCTTCTAGTGTCAACTATGAGCAATCTCTGTACAGAAAATATTTGCATAAATGATCTCAGCTGCCAGCTCTTTAGACCAACTGAAGACTGTTTATCTGTTGGATGAGAAGATATATAAAACAAAAACAATCTTAAATCTATTCACTTTTTTCTCCCAGTAGTTTTAGCACCAAAATGAGACTATTTATTCATGTAATCTTAGACATTCAGCTCCTTCGTTGCATTGTGTACATGTAGTAGACCTATTTGTGAAGTTTTAGACACCATAAAATGCATAGCTCTTCACCCTGTTATCCTTACAGGTTTTGAATAGGTAATGATTCGATATACTGCTACTTTTCAGCCTTTTACTTGCCAGAGAATGTCAAAATGTCTTAAACAGGTATCTCTTCGGCAAGAATTTTGTTTAAAGGAATACCTTAATTCTTTCCTTAACCAATTTTGACAAAACAGACTTTGCCGAAAAAGCCCCAATTCAGCAGTCATTAATAATTTATCGCGGAATACCTCAATTATGTCTAACTGCAGTCACTTAAAACCATTCCTCGTGCTGCCTGATTGCCAAATTGAAGTATATAGTTGTCTTCAGATGTTTAATTTACCTCCCAGTGGAAGGACGGGAAATCCCTAATTGCCAGTGTAATCGTGAAAAACCCAACTCTGCTCTATAACATGAATCTCCAGTTTTTTGCTAGATGTCGTCGCTCCACTAAGTCTTTCAGCTTCGAAATGCTTGTAGGGAATAACTTCCCTCACATCAAAGTCGATCTATGACACTATGTGTCATGACACGCTGTGTTCTGGCTAATGATGACCACGATCTCTTCCCCAACATGAATCAGACCTGCTTTCATGATGATTATTGGAGCAACACATAGTAAAATCTTTAAATCATGCGATTAGTCACTTAGGAATTGAAATCGTGCAAAAATTCGGCTTAAAAATCGGATAATTTAACATGCGCGATATTCTTGTAGCGCCACTGTGTTAATTTTGGGCACTTGCGCTACAAGAATAATTTGAAATCACTTTTGGCGCTATTTTAATCATTTTTTTCATTTTGAATGTAGTTTAGGTGCTAAACTATGCTCTTAGAATATATTTTTGACATCCTTAATCAACATAATGACCTTTAAAACCCTTCAAAAAACTAAAGAATAAAAAATAAAGTAAAAATCTAAAGGCAAAGTTCAAAATTTCACTTAAAAACCAAAAATTTCCTAAAAGAAGTAGAAAATAAAACTCAAGCAAATGAGTAATCTTGGAATAAAATGCCAATCAAACATAAAATTTGAAGAAACAAGTTCCTGACTTAACATCTGGCTCCAGCTACGGGATGAAGTCCACCTTTTGAGGCTTCAAGAACCTGTAGACCAGTGCCTTCTGTCTTCTACCCTACCTACTTGTCTGCAAAATTTCCATTGGGCTATGGAGTCTTTCTTATGCTTCACTCACATCGGTATGTACAATGAAAACTAAAAAATCTCCATATAGACTGTAAAAATGCTTGAGGAATCACCCATTAATAGGATTGGACAACTCCTCACCTTCCAAAGACTACAGGATAAAAGTATTATTCTCCAAAATTTTAGACACTAGGAAAGGGCCAAACCAAAGATTGTCAAACTTACCATGCTTACCCTTTTGCTCTTTCCTTGCATCCCACCTTAGAACCATATCACCAACTGAGAAAGTATTTTCTTTGATGTTCCTGTCAAATCTGCTTTTGATCTTGGATTTGTACAACTGTACCTTTTCATCCACCTTTTCCCTGCTCTATTTCAACTCTATCATTTCAAAAATTCTTCTCTGCATATCATTTGGCTCCTCCTGAGAATTCTAGAGAAACTTCATTACGGGGATCCCCAATTGAATAGGGAAAACTGCCTCTGTACCATAAATTAACTGAAAGGGAGAAGTTCCAATTGCTTGTTTCACTGTGATCCTATCAGCCCACAATGCATATTTCAGCATTGAATCCCATGATCTCTTGTTATGCTTGAGAAGCTTCTTAAACTCCGAATGATGTTCTTATTAGAGGATTCGGCCAAACCATTACCCTGGGGATAATAAGGAGTTGAGTGCTTTAGCAAAATTCCATTCTTTTCACAAAATGCTACCATTGCCTTAGACTTGAAGGCCTTAGCATTATCTGTCACTAATTTCTGAGGACACCCAAACCTACTCAGGATATTTTCTTCAATGAATTCCATGATTACCTTGTCTGTAGCATTCCTAGTAGGAATGGCTTCCACCCATTTAGTAAAAAAGTCTGTTGCAGTTAGAATCCATCGATGTTGTCCTGAGGAAGCTGGATTTATTTCTCCAATAAAATCTAGACTCCATTGTTGAAAAGGAGAACTTACTGCAATAGGTTTCAGGGGCAATGACAACAATTTCTGTCTGCCAGCAAACTTCTGACAAGGGATACAGGCTCTTACCTGCTAATAAACATCTGCAAACAAAGAGGGCCAATAATATCCAGCTCTTAAAATCTTGTATGCTGTTGTTTTCCAGAACTTGTGACCTCCACAAGCACCTTCATGAGATTCAGCAATTACCCCTTCAATTTCAGATTTGTCCAAGCATCTGAGTAGGATACCCCCTGGGTCCTTCCAGAACAACTGATCTTCTACTAGACAATACTTAGTAGCTTTAAGCTTTAAGGATATAGCAGCTGTCCTATCAAAATGATCAAGACATTGCAAAAACAACAAAAATAAACAATGTCTGCATACCATGTTGATGATGAAAAATAGTCCATGATCTTGTCTTTTTCCTGTAGTGCTGGATCTTCTTCTTGAGCTATTTCTTCAGTCACAACATGCAATCCTAGAGCCTGACAATTTGATTCAGCCAACAGCTTGGCTAAACCTTGTCCCTTGACAAGTTTGGTAGGTCTGATCTCTACATCATACTCCATGATTTTAGCAATCCACTTGCCTCTTTTCCCTTCACTATCAGGTTGTGTCAACACATCTTTTACAACAGCATTAGGTACAAATGAAATAACTTTAGAATGCAACACATAGATTCTAAAAAAATTTAAAGCCTTTACCAGAGCATAAGCCTACTTTTCTAAAATATTGTACTTCAGTTCAGAATCTCTGAAAGTTTTACTGAAGAATGCAATAGGCTGTTCCAGTCCTTCTTTATTTTTCTGCAATAAAACAGCTGCTATTGAATCTTTTGATGCAAATGAGAATTTAAGAAACTCTTTGGTAAAATCTGGGCTTACTAATACAGGAGCTTCAGTAAGAGCCACTTTAATTTTCTCAAATGCACTCTTTGCCTCAGTGGTCCATCTGACTTCTTGATCTTTTTTCAGCATGGATGTGATCTGTTTGATAGTTTCAGCAAAGTTGGGTATAAACCAATGCAGAAAATTGATTTTACCAATGAATGATTGGACATCCTTTTTACTCCTTGGTAAACTTATCTTCAATATAGCTTTTACCCTTTCAGGATCAATTCTTATGCCATCAGCAGACACCAAACGACCAAGCAATTTACCCTCCTGTACAGCAAATTGTGACTTCTTTGGATTCAAAGACAGGCCAAATTTTCTGCATTTCAGGAAAGTCTGCTTCAAATGATTCAAATGTTCATCATATGACTATGAGAAAACACTAATATCATCCATGTAGATTACCACAAACTTGTCATTTTCTCCAACAAAAGCAATATCCATTGCTCTCTGAAATGTGGCTCCAGCGTTCATTAGACCAAAAGGCATCTTATCATACATGAAGGTTCCCCAAGGAGTTGTGAAAGTTGTTTTCTCCTTATCATCAGGATGCATAGCAATCTGATTGTACCCTAAGAAACCATCCACCATAGAGATCCTATGTGCTCCAACTACTTGCTGCAATACTTGTTCAATCTTAGGCAGAGGGTAGTTATCTTTTAATGAAGATCTGTTCAAATTTATGAAATCAACACACAACCTGATTTCTCCATTCTTTTTTCTAACAGGAACCAAATTAGTCACCCATGAAGAATACCTGAGAGGTACTATGATCTTTGCATCTAACAGCTTCTTCACTTCTTTTTCAATAACAAGAAACAAAGCTGGATTAATCCTCCTTAGTTTCTGACGAAAGGGTTTGACATTTGGTTTTAAAGGGACCTTATCCTATATGATTCCTGTATCATAGGTTCTTAGTTCCTCATAAGACCATGTAAAAACATCTACATGCTCCTTTAGCAGTTTGATATAGCTATTTGTTTGTTCATTTGTAAGTGATTTAGAAATTTTGACCATTCTAGGATGTTCTACAAAACCAATATTACATTCTACCACATTCTCTTCTAAAGACTGAACCACAGGCTTTGAAGGTGTATCATCCTTTGTAAATATTCTTTCTAGAGGTACCAAACCTTTTGGGATGAATTTTCTCTTCAATTCAATAATTTTATGTCCAGCAATCTCATCTTCAACAAACTCATCCACCTATCCCTCTTCTTCATCCTCATCCTGATCAATCAAGGAATTTGAAAACTCATCTGTAAGCTCTAGGAACCTTTTAATCTCAATGTCATCTTCGAAAAATTTCCACTGCTTCACATTATCAGGTATAGAAGGTCTATACCTCACCTCAATGGGATACCTTAACTGAGTGGTCTTGGGGATTCTAAAATGTGTGGCAGCCAAAGCCAATGAATCTGCAATCTGATTATAATCTCTTGGAATATAGGTAATATTAAAAGCCACGAAATGATTTTCAAGCATGTCCCATACCTCATTTCGATGGATTTTCAACAAACCCTGCTTCACTTGATAGTTTCTCTTCACCTGCTAAACAACTAATTCGGAGTCGTCAAAAGCAACAATCTGCTAAATGCCCAAATCTTTAGCATCTTTTAATCCCAACAGTAAAGCTTCATATGCAACAGTATTGTTAGTGGTAACAAACTCCAATTTATACATTAGCTTTACTGTTTCATCTCCAGGGGATATAAGAAGAACCCCTGCACCTGCACCTTCTTTACAAGAAGACCCATCAAAGTATAACTGTGGCACAGCTCATCTTCTTCTTCTCTGCTGTGTTTTACTGGCTGTTCTTTTTCAACCTGTAACAAACCAGCAATATTGTCTTCATCACTGAAATGTAACATGCAAGTTCCTAGGTCTCTGTCAACAACATATAGTGGATGATTGGTAGGGTTCTTGTCATCTGTCACAATGTATGCAAACTGAAGCTCTCTGTACAACCTTATATTTTCTCCTCCAAACAAAGGAATAGTGGCATATGAAAGATCCATTTGTAAGGTCCCACCAACCTTCTTTTCCCATGACCTAGAAAGAAGTAACCCAAACTTCAGTGTAATATCAGCTACCACAACATCCATGATCACACTTTTGATGGGTAACTGAGCTAGGCTGACAACCATGTCCTTTATTACACCTAAACACTTCACTGCTCGAGAATCGAATGCATATAGATCATGATAAGGTTTAGTAATACTGAGGCCCAAAGCCTCCATAACATCCTTTGGCATCAAATTGTGTGAAGCTCCTGAATCTAACAAACAATTGTGTATCATTTGTTCATGGACTGTCAGAGTGACATAGAATGGAGGTGAAACACCTGCTTCATTTTTAGTCTTTTTAGCCAGGGCTGATCCAATGAAAATCCTGGGATTTTCTTCTTGTAAATTTACTGTGTCTGAAACAGGCTGATTACTTGCTGAATTCATTACCTTTAAGACTGTTTCTTTATATGAAGGATTTTTTATTAATTTAGTTAAAGGTACAGGAATTTTAACTTTCCTAATTCATTCTCCAAACTGAAATTCTGAACAGTTTTATTTACCTCTTCAACTTCTGTAGTCTTCTTTGGTTTTTCTGAAACTTGCTTTTTCTCTGTCACACGATCAGGAGCTTGTTTAGCAGGGACAACTGCTTTCCTTTTCGGGGCTGGTACCACTTGTTTTGGACCTGATCTCAGGTTAACATTCTTCTTAACCTCATTTTGACAGACAGCAGCAGTTACAACAGTCTTTTCCAGCTCTGAATCATCTTCTGTTTTGAACATGTCAGCATCATAACATTCTGCATTGAGAAATTCTTCCTCAATGACAAAACCTCTAGACAATCCTTCTACAAAATGATTCATATCTTGGTCAGTCTCTTCGAAGAGCAGCTCTTCATCAACTTCTTCCTCATCAACCACATTGTTCTAAAGAGGTGGTGGCACTCTTTGATCCTCATTTTCTCTTCTTTCTCGCTGAATATCGTTATTCCTGTGTTCTCTAGGCATGAAACGGGGAGCAAATTGCCTTCTAAATTGATTCTGATTATTAGGATTTCGTTCACCTTCCGGAGCAGGCTTGCTGAAATTTTTCTCAAGCTCTAGTTTGTTCAGTTTTGCGATCAGAATCTTCACCAACTTAGCCATTTCATCAATCTTACTTTCAGCAGAAAGTGAAGATGAACCTCTTGGGGATGCTTCTTTCTTTCCTTTCCTGTCATACAGTAGCTGAGCTGTTTCCTTCTTTAGTCTATTGGAAGCCAAAATGTTTGATTCTACTTCCAAAGCTGCATCCTGCATATTCAACAAAGAAATAGGTCTCCTTTCTCTCAGTAATAAAGAGAATCCATGATCAAAAGCATTTGCATATGTCAATTTAGCTGATGTTTCTGTAGGATTTATCTCAGGAGGAATTCTACTGTACATCTTGTTGAATCTCTTTGAAAAATATGCAACAGTCTCATCCTTTTTCCTCCTAAGAGCTCCAAATTCAATTATGTAGTATGTATGGTCTTTAGTGTCCCCCCATTGTCTCATGAAGAGATCACGAAGTTCTTCAATGATAGTGATGGAGTTAGCAGGAAACTCTCTAAACCACTTCCTTACATCTCCATCAAGGCTTTGAACAAACACTCTCATCCATACATCCTTAGCCTCGATGTTTTGGTTATCAGCATAACTGAGGAAAGCTTCCCAATGTTCTTCAGCTGTGGTTTCCCCCTGTCCATTAAACCTAGGAAGATATTTCTGATAGTCACCCCCAGGCAGTGCATTTAAAGGCTGAGGCAAAACCAATGGTGCATATTTGGCTGCAACCACCCGGTCCATCATGTCTATGGGATGATTTTGGGCTGCCATTTTTGGACTGACTGATTTTGGTGATGAAGAGGTTTGGCTAGTACTTGGATGAAAAGGATTTTTACCTACTTTCAACTGAAAAAGAGGTATCTTACCAGGATAAATATTTTTGGCTTTTCTGAAGGCTTAAGGATTGGTAAAAATTTGGAAACTGCTATCAGGGATAATAGGCTTCAACCAAGGTGAGTTTTCTTCTTCTTTTCCTAACAAAATTGAATGTGATAAACCACCCAACTGATCAGGGTCACACAGGGCTGGTAAAGATTGAGACCTTCTCACTTTTCTTGATGTCTTTAAAATCTGTTCAAGGTCTAAAACACCTAACTGCAATGGTGAAGTAGGTCGGTTCCTGGTTCCCACTCCTCTTGTAGCCACTATGTCAAATTTGGTGAAAAATAGCCTTAAAGATGTGCTGGTTTAAGTTCACCTCTTAAAACCAGTAAAACTGATAAGTATCCCAGGGAAAATATGTCTTCAAATTCGTTCCCTGGCAACGGTGCCAAAGATGTTTGTGCCAGAAATTGTTTCCAAGGCTATGAAGAAACAAGCCAACACGATTTCAAAAAAACTCAATAAAGTAAACTAGGTTTTAGGGTTTCTGAAGTGCTTTCTCGGTTGTAAATCTGGTGACAAACAGGGAATACACTCATGAACCAAATAAAAACTAAATCATAAGCAAGGAAAGACAGAGATACATCATATAATCACCAGAATCCAACAGAGCATGCTATTGAAGTTCATTCATAAAAGATAAGCATTACCAGCATACAAACATAGACCAGCAATGAATTTATCAGTTAAGCAACTAAACAAGTCAAAAAATGAAACCAACATACAAACTAAATGGTGAAAAGGCTCATATATTTCATAATCTGTCATCAAATACATATAAGAGTTATGATACTTAGCTCACAAGTAAGTCCAAATGACCTCTTGAATTCCTTGAAAAATCGAACCCCACTTCTGTCTTTCTCATCTATCTAAATAGTACTCCTCAACAAAAATTAGTTAGGGTTAAAACCCTAACTGTCTTTAGCTAACTACTCGATGAGATAAAGCTAAATTACAATTTACAAAAGATGATATTTTTCAAAAATAGTAAACAATTAACTAAAGTGTTTCTCAAAAAGACATAACAAATAACTGTTTGACTAACAAATTCAAAGGTCCTTTGCAGCTTCAGCTAGCAATGCTATGCCATCCAAAGCTTGGGCTTTCTTCCTGGCTCTTTTCTGTTCATCTTCCATATCAGCTACCCTTCTTTTGAGTTCTTCATTCTGTTGCTGCAAGTCTCTAACTGTCTGCTTCAGCTCTGTACATTGCACATCTGTGCTTCTTTTTATCTTTAGAGCCTCCTTAGACACTGTAGGAAGCTCTTGATAATGGTCATTTAATTCCTGCAAATCCTCTCTAAGTCTTTTGTTCGCTAGAATCATCCCATCATTCACTTTCTGCATGAAATCCATTTGATGTCTGTATTGTTTGACTGTTTTCTACAGGTTTTGCTTATCTGAATCAAAAACCTTCCCTGCTGTAGTATCCTGCACATCAGTGGGCATCCATGGTATATTAAGCTTCCTGAAAATGTATGCATCTTCTTCTAACAGATCTGTAGAAATATCAGGAATACTAGGGTTTTCCTGAGTGTCTGCTTCCTTAGGTATATCTTCATCTATTAACAGCTGGTCTTTAGAATAAGAAACCTCAGCTTCCTTTTGCTGTTCTTATTTTATCATTTCATTTCTTAACTCTAAAAATACTATTGATAATTTAGTCTCAGTGAGACTAACCTCCTCTGTTGCCTTTGATGGATTTTCCCCCTTTGCATGATGAGAAACTGGAGTTTTCAGAACTGCTTCTTTCTTAATTTTTGGTTTTTCATCTGAAGATTCATCATTAATTACTGTTACCTCCTTTGTATTTAATCTGGGGTTTAACAATTTTTTCATATTCAATCTCAACTTGTTCTTTGGCCTGGTTTTAGCCCTCCAAGCTGGAGAACCTGGGGCAAGATCTCCCAGCATTTTTAGCATTCTTCCTTGATGTCTTACTGTAGCTAACTCTATGGCTATCACTTTGGTCTTCTTTTTCTTTGACTTCTCTGCTTTATTTTCTTGTCTGCAGCATTATGTGTGGGTATCAACCTTAGCTTCAGTTTTGGCAATGGATTGATCTTCCTCTAACAGATATCCCTCATCCTCAAACAGGATAGTGATGGGACTCCTTTGCTGGGCCTGAATGTCTTCCTCCTGTACAGCAATATGCTCTATGACAACAGTCTCCTCTTTCATGACAGCTTCTGTTGTTTCCCTATCCTGCACAAGCTGCTCCTCTTTTTGTGTAAACAATGAATATTTACCTTTACTTTTAGCTGAAAACTTTTGAGGTTGATTGTCATCCTTCAAAGGCTCTGGTGCTTTTTCAAGTTTAACCTCTTTCTTGTCTTCAGACTTGATCTTCTGACCTAGTTTCCTAACTAGGGTTTTCCCTTTATCCACCTGCTTTTTGATTTGCTATTCCTCTTGCTTGATTTGAAAACCATTCTAGAAAAGGAAATAATTCCATGTCTTCCCTTCCTTTTGTAGAGCAGTACTAATGATGAGTTTAATCAGACCATGGTGGAAAATAGATTGTGAAGTATGATCCTGATGATCTTTTACTCTACTAGACATTTTCTGGAGACTTTTGAGCAAGAAGAAGGGAAGGCTCATTTTAGATACACCAACCATATGCTGTAGAAACCTAAAATGGTATTTGAATACATATGCATATCTGCCTTCACAGGTGATATAGCTTTGCAAGATTCTAATGGGTTCCACCCACTCATTTCCAAAATTTTGGATCAGTATGTCTTTGCTCCAATCTGGGGTAACATTAGGTAACAGATACCTCTGGGCATTAAAAGTGAAAGGCAACTTTTAAAACCACATCTCACCTTCATTTTTGATTCCTGTAGCTTCTGCAATTAGATCCACTGTCAACCTAAACTTTAGAGTGTCAAAAACCACCATGTCCTGATTGTAGCATTGGGAAAATTTACAAGAAACCTCAGTGTTATAACCATCTATTCTTTTGAAAAAATCCAGCCACCCATCCTTCTAGAAAAGTTCTACACAACCTGGGAGTTTCTCAATCCAGCTTACATCAGTGGGCTCAGCCCTATTTATTTTGCCACTTTTACCCATTTGCTTCAATGGCTGAACTCTATGACTTCTAGGGCTCTGTCAATGACCTAATAGCTGATTTTTCTCCTTAAACCTCTAAGGTTTTAATAATCATCTTTTCTCGGTCTTCCTTAACTATTTCCTTTTGTTTTCTAATGCAGGTTAGGTTTTACCACAGGCTCAAGTGATTTAGATCAATCAGAGTACTCCAAACTCTTCATTAAATCTGTTGATGAAACTTAGTTATCATTCAGATAGCTGACCATCTCCAGAATGTACAATAACACCTGTGTATTGAGACTCAATACAAAAAATAACCCTTAATTCCTTCTAGTGTCAACTATGAGCAATCTCTGTATAGAAAAGCTTTGCATAAATGATCTCAACTACTAGCTCTTTAGACCAACTGAAGACTGTTTATCTGTTGGATGAGAAGATATATAAAACAAAAACAATCTTAAATCTATTCACTTTCTGCTCCCAGTAGTTTTAGCACCAAAATAAGACTAGGTCTTCATGTAATCTCAGACATTCAGCTCCTTCATTGCATTGTGTACAGGTAGCAGACCTATTTGTGAAGTTTTAGACACCATAAAATGCACAGCTCTTCACCCTGTTATCCTTATAGGTTTTGAATAGGTAATGATTCAATATACTGCTACTTTTCAGCCTTCTTCTTTCTAGAGCATGTCAAAATGTCTTAAACAGGTATCTCTTCGGGAATAATTTTGTTTAAAGGAATACCTTAATTCTTTCCTTAACCAATTTTGACAAAATAGACTTTACCGAAAAAGCCCCAATTCAGCAGTCATTAATAAGTTATCACAGAATACCTCAATTATGTCTAACTGCAGTCGCTTAAAACCATTCCTCGTGCTGTCTGATTGCCGAATTGAAGTATACAGGTGTCTTCAGATGTTTAATTTACCTCCCAGTGGCAGGACGGGAAAGCCCTAATTTGCAGTGTAACCGGGAAAACCCCAACTCTGCTCTATAACAACAATCTCTGGTTTTTTGGCAGATGTCGTTGCTCGACTAAGTCTTTCAGCTTCGAAATGCATGTAAGGAATAACTTCCCTCACATCAAAGTCGATCTATGCCTCTATGTGTCATGACGCGCTATGTTCTGGCTAATGATGACCACGATCTCTTCCCCAACATGAATCAAACCTGCTTTCATGATGATTACTAGAGCAACATGTAGAAAAATCTTTAAATCATGCGATTAGTCACTTAGGAATTGAAATCGTGCAAAAATTCAGCTTAAAAATCGGAGAATTTAATCTGCGCGATATTCTTGTAGCACCACTGTGTTAATTTTGGGCACTAGCGCTACAAGAATAGTGTGAAATCACTTTTGGTGCTATTTTAATAATTTTTTTCATTTTGAATGCATTTTAGGTGCTAAACTATGCTCTTAGAATATATTGTTGACATCCTTAATCAACATAATGACCTTTAAAACCCTTCAAAAAACTAAAGAATAAAAACTAAAGTAAAAATCTAAAGGCAAAGTTCAAAATTTCACTTAAAAACCAAAAATTTCCTAAAAGAAGCAGAAAATCAAACTTAAGCAAATGAGTAATCTTGGAATAAAATGCCAATCAAACATAAAATTTGAAGAAACAAGTTCCTGACTTAATAGTACCCATAGAAAAGTCCCATATCTAGAGGTATTGTGGTATTAGGAGCTTGATTAGGTGTCCTTTCGCATTGTGACCTTAAAGGGCATGTAAATAATGTAGGTCCAAAAGCCTATCCACAATACAATTGGTTTTAATTGGATCTCTGGCCCATTATTGTTATTTTCTTAGTAGAGTGAGTTTGATTTGTGTTGAGCATTTAGAGTTTTCCCACCATATTATTCAACCATCCTCACCATGGATCTAGGGCTCTAAGTTCCAATCTTTCTTTAATCAGCAAGGATTGATCCTCACAACTAAGATACAAAACTTTATCTTAAATAAAAATAAAGAGCGGTTGGGGGATTCATCCCCGATAGTCATAGTGGATAATGGTGAGAGATGATAAGAAACTAGATAATATGGAAGGTTGTAGGCTGCAGAGTGTGCATTATTATGAGAAAGGATCACTACTATTTATCAACATAAATCCTATCTAATATTTTCTTAAACTCTATAAATTATTCACTAATTAACTAATTGAATCAGCCTCCATAATAAAGATGATTACCTCTAATTGGGATAGAATATTGGTAATATTTCTAATTCATAAATATAGTACTAGGTATCTTACTAAACAATCCATGACAATGGATCTTTGAATAATTTTATTATGGTTTAATATATAATCTGGTAAATGGACTTCTATCTAATTGTGAAAAAAATAAACAACAAAATATCAAAGTGAAGTAACACATTCAACCACAAACAATTTCCAACACATATCGACCCTGGAAAATCTACTTCAAGAAAAATATAATGATGAAATGGCTACGACTACATTTTAATGATTCTTTTAAAAGAGGAGAATTATGTATTACAACAACTCCAGTGAGTATAGAATATTGTAAGTGAATCTAGTTTCTATAACATTTTTTTCCTCTGTCTTGGCTTGCAATATTCATCTAGAATGAGAATTGGCTAGAATCCAAGCTAGCTTAATTCTATTAGTTTTAGTTCTAGGAGGAGAGGAAAGGGCTGAAATGAATAGTGACATTGCAAGAGAGTCCGTGTACATGTTTCCAAGTGAAGATGCACTTGAGGTCACTATGTAGGTGGCAAAGGAAGTGGAAGAATAGATGGAAAGCTACGAGAAAGCTTCACGTGAGAAAGAGAATAATTTGGAAGAAGTAAAATGCCATAAGAATATTGTGACATTCACAGATCATCCTCAATCCAAAGTGGCAGATGATCACAAGCAAAAATCCATAGAATGGAAGAATTCCCAGTTGTGCCAACTGATTGAAACTTTTAATATGCCCAATGCTTCCAACCAAATTTAAAACACCAAATAATACCAATTGTCGAAGCTATTCCACAAGTGAAAGCAACTTCAAATTTCCTAGACTCGCCCGAGTCGATCTAATTATTTCCCTCTCAAACAGCCCAGTTTTAGAAAACAATGGGATCTTATGATGTAATCATAGGAACGGATTGGTTGGAGGTGCATTCGTTTGTGCTAGATTACATAATAAAGTTACTTCATTTCTTAGATGATGAAGGGAAGGAAAAGGTCTTGAGAGGGACAAACATGGTTGTATCCTTGAAATTTGTATCATTATTGTAGTTGAAAATAAGTCCCAAGAAGGGATACTAGATGCATATTGTGGTGGCATAGTTTTGACTCAGTATCCCATCTTGTAAGAAATTCCAGATGTTTTTCTTGAAGAGTTACATGGGCTTCCTTTCAATTGTGATTTGGTGTTATTTGTTGAACAAAAGACCATATATGTTCCCTTATTTAATGCCCATGCTTGAATTTCATTAGTTGTAGATGCATATGAATAATTTTTTGGATTTAGAGTTGATCCAACCTAGCATGTCACCTTGGGGAACACCGATTATCTTTGTGAGGAAGAAGGATGGATCCCAGATGTTGTGTATAGATTACATAGAGTTGAATATTAAGGCCACCATATATAACCAATATCCCTTTCCTTATATCTATGGATTTTTTATTATATTAAAGGGGCCATAATTTTTTTTAATATTGATCTATGATTGGGGTATGATCATCTATGAATAAAGGATGAAAATATCATGAAAATTGCTTTTACATTTTGATTTGAGAATTGTGGGTTTGTGGTGGTTCCTTTTGGGTTGACTAATGTGCCTATAGTATTAGTGAATGATTGTGTACTTTTCTCCTATGTTATGTACCCCCTTAAAATCTATTTAGCATACCTTCTTCATTTATCCAACCCCTGTGGTGTCCTCTTTTGATTTTTCCAATCTTCCTTACCATGAATGTCCCCATAAAAGGTTTCCTATATTGCTATGTACCCTTGTTTTTCTCTTCCTTCTTAGCCTCAATATTTTTCTAATCCTTCCTTCTTCCATAATATAATATTAGCAAACACCTTCCCTTCCTTCCCTTCTTCCTTTAGGGTAATCCAACAATGCAAATCATTTCCAAATTAGGCTTGGCCTGCTATTTCCTTTCTACATTTCCCCTTCCTTGTTTACTTTTGGTATTCTTCCCTTCCTATTCTCATAGAACTCCACACACATAGGGAAGTATAACTAAGTTATATGGTCATTAGAAAAACCTTTAATTCATGAAGAGAACAAGATGAGGGTATCCCCACAAATCCAAGGTCCATTAGAAACAATGTCGATACAATGCAATTAGGCTTTAGACGCTATGGTTGTGCCACCCATATGGCTTCAATACATCTTTAATTCAAGTCCTTTTCATGGCCTTTGGAAACATCCCACCAACAATGTGCTCATGTAATGTATATATTATGTATGATACCCATACATCTTCATACTCAACAATAACATCAATGGGTGTCTCATTAAGAGGAATTTTATCCCCTCATACTTGACCTATGGAACAAAATTCCAAGGAGACTCACAAAACCATTGTTCTTATGATTACCATGAACAACCATATTATGTATACAATTTGGCTTAAGGTTTACGGTAGCCATAATGATGAAATAGATGAAATCAACACACATACACACACTCATTATACCCTATCTCCTCCTCATGTGTAATTTATCCTTCTATATTATTTTTCATCTACGTTGAACATTTTCCATTTTTCATAAAAAACCTCTCTCTATCTCTATATTTATAATAATCCAATCACTCCCCACTCGGGTTCAAGTCTCACTATTTGACATGTTATGTAATTGAGGATTCCTTGATTCTTTGTGAATAACAGGAATTGTTTTTTTCTAAGTGAAAAAAAAATCCAATCACTCCATATATTATTTATAGTTTCCTTGTAAACTATCTTTTGTTAATTAGAAGCTTGCTACTTAAAATAGAAAATGAAAAGGAGCTGCTCAAGATTGATGAAGAAATTCAGATGATAATGGGGGAAGTGGATGAAGATTACTTTTCATCTAGGAGAAAAGAAAAGCTTCTTATGCTTGAGATAAAGAAAGAAGAAAAAATTGAAACAAAAGGAGGAAACATGGAGACAAAAGCGAAGGGATGTGTTTCATCATTTTGCAAATCAACAAAGATTAACTAATTCTATCTAGGATATAAATGGGGATCATAATGAGTTTATTTCATATATTTGGAGTAGTTTTTTGAAGTCTTTCCCCATTATTAACTAGTCGATCTGTTGGGCCGTTGACTGAGGAGCTCAAGTATTTATTGGTTTTGATCCTTTTATTGGTTTATGAGAATATTATAGGTTATCTTAGGGATTGGTGGCAGAAATCCATAGAAGGAACATCTTTGGGGTTCGAAAGGGAACTAATACAAGAGTGGAGCTAGTTTCCTTACGGGGACTTCTTTGGTTTGTTAGGAGAATGAGACTCACTTCTATTATGATGGTTGGCGATTCAAAAGCTATTACATATTGGGCTAGAGGGGTAACTGCACTTCACTCTTTGTTATTGGAAAATTGGATGGGAAATGTTAGAAAGTTGATATATGAGTTCTCACACATTACTTTTTAGCATATCTATAGAGAATTAAATGATGAAGCAGATAGAATTTCAAAGAAAGGCATTGGTGAATTGGATGTAAATATTAAGGTTTTTTTTTATTTAGGAGTTGTTCACCTAGTAAACTTTGTTTACTAATAGCTTGTTTTTTTGGGTGGCATATTTTCTTGTTTTGTTATCGTTGTTATGATATGTTGTTTACTACCAAACCTATAAAAATGTCAAAATAGTGTTGGGAGAAGAAAATATAAATATCATGTTTTATCAAGATCATAATTTATTTTGGATTATAAGAAGAACTCTAATATTCCCAAAAATAAAAATGTAATTTGTTGATACAACTTTGTTTTATAATATAAATTTGTTATTTAGTGCTTAAAAAAAACCCATAATAATGGTGGCCAATAGAGACCCGCTGGTCTATCATCTCCCTTCTTCGTTGTCTTCTGGAGTTTATTCATCCTGTAGTTACTCAACCTTTGAACTTTTACCAGGTAGGCAGTCACCCAGCGAAACTGAAAGCCCTTGTGGTGGCGAAGAATGCTAACCTGAGTGAAGAACGATGTGAGATGGCGTGTAAACAAAGGAGATTGAAAGAAGCCATGTGCATTTTGCATTTGATGGACGAACAAGTAGATTTCTCTGCTTATCATTCTCTCTTGCAAGTATGCCTCATTAATAGAGCTCTATCGGAGGCCAAGCTGGTCCATGCTCACATCATCCAAAGTTCTTTCAAATTTAATTGCATTGTCAAGGCTCTACCCAATAAACTCCTAAGCATGTATGCCAAGTGTGGGAATTTAATCGATGGTCGCAGGTTTCTGGAGCAAATGCCTGAGCGAAATGTGGTCTCGTGGAGTATCATGATTGCATCTTACTCTAGGGCTAGCCATGGCAAAGAAGCATTGGCACCTTTCAATCAAATGCAAGGAACATGTATTCTCCCCAATCAATTCACTCTATCCAGCCTTCTCCTAGCATGTACTCACTTGGAAATAGTGGCAGAGGTTCATGAAGAAATAATGAGAAGTGGGTTTCACTCTGAAGTTTTTGTGGGGAATGCCCTTCTTTACATGTATGCAAAATATGGGAAGATCAACACCGCACGTTATGTGTTTGACAAATTGCTTAGACGAGATGTTGTCACACGGAATGCTATGATTGCAGGATATGCACAGAAGGGGTATGTTAATGAGGCTCTTGACCTGTTTGACAAAATGCCTGAACAAAATGTGGTCTTTTGGACATCAATGATTGTGGGATATGCACAGAATTGCTTGGTTGACGAGGCTTCCAAAATCTTTGATGAAATGCCTGAAAGGAATCTGGTATCTTGGACATCTGTGATTTCAGGTTATGCTCAGAATGGATGTGTTGATGAAGCTTACAAACCCGAGCTTTCTGGAGTAACCCTCCACACAGGAAAGACGTTGGCCCTGTTCAACCGAAGTTACACATGGATGTGTTTAGAAACCTCTCCTCTACAGATGCCAAGATTAGGGCAGCTGCTACATTAACTTTAGTTCAGGAGCTGCAGGAAGTCCAGACGGTTTATGAGCAAAGCGGCATTGAGGGAAACGATGATGGATATTTAAATCTAGAAGCTGCTAAAGATGCTTGTTTGAAAAATTGTGGTTTGACTATGAAATATGCCATTCGTCGGCTTATTTGTGGGATTTCATCATCTAGAGCCATAGGTTTTCTATAATCTAATCTGAATTTGGTGCCAACAACAAGTTTTCTATTATCCAAGTTAATTTTGATTCCAAAGGCTAGTATGTGCATTGCTTGAAATATATTTCAATTTGATAAACAACTTCCATGAATAGGTGGTCAAGAACGAACGCTATAATTTTTTGAGATATGAAATAACTCATTATCATCCAAGACAAGTGTAAAATATCAAAGATAGAAGTCCCACATTCTAAAATTGTACTGGCAGCTCTGGCCTAGTCTTCCTCAAGCCAATGTTATTCATATGCTCAAGAACGAATGCTATAGTGTCAAGACATGAAAATATGTTGTTATTATCCAAGACAAGGGTGAAATATCAAAGATACAAGTCCCACATACTAAAATGGTACTGGTAGATTTGGCCTAGTATTCCTTGAGCCCATGTTATCGATATGCTGCATGACATCCACCCTAGGAAAAAAGCTACAGAGCATGACTACACCAGTGTTGCCTTATTCAAAGAAGCAAGATGTTTCAAATTTAGCTTCAAGGCAAGTCAATTCAATCATCACACCTCCTATCAAGGCTTATGTTGCACAAAAGGGTGAGGCTGAGCAATATGAATGAATTTATCTTATTTAATTTAGAGTCTAGAAAGCTGCCAGCACATATTTGCCTGTATATTATCATCTTTGGTATTCATTAAAAATGCTTATTAATGCTCCAGTATTAATCCACTATTTAATGTCTAATGACTTCCAATTGCTAGGCTGGTTTCAGTTTTCAAGCTTTGTTATTTCAAATTTGGTATTTTGTAGTGTTTGGCTTTGCTTGAATTTGGATGCTTGATTGTTTCCTTATTCAAATTTATTACACACAGAGTTGGGAACATGGATGTTTTAGTTTGTTCAAACATAAAAATTAGAATTGTGTTTCATTCTAGAATTGCATTTGCATTTAAAGAATAGAAAGCTGAAATCATAGAATCTGTTCTTGCATATATTAACATGAATTATGTTTTTTGTTTTGAAGTAACAATATTTTGCAGAGTTTGAAATTGTAGATCATTTTGTGATGGAAGTGAGCGTTTCTTACAATTTTCCAGTTCTTGACATTAGCATATGTCCTAAAATTTTGTGAAATTTCTTGATTGAATCTCTTTCCCAGGACATTGCCAGTTTTAGATGTTAACTTCAACTTTGGAGTCGTAGACGTTTACACAAAATCTTGCAAACATTATATCAATTGCGAAGTGTCACAATGAAGCATATCCTCTTATTTAAAATCCAATAATTAAAAAGCTTTGCCTCCACAAAAATAGAATAATAGGCAGTTTTAGGGTGTTCTCGTAGTGTGCATTATGGTCAAAGTACTGGAAAAGGTTGTTGGTTGAGAGTCCATTACTCCTGCTTCATATGCTGATGATATGTGATCACTCTATGGTTTATTCTATGATGTTGCTGATGTATT
>LPNX010523995.1:54150-65704 GCA_001517045.1 Pseudotsuga menziesii
CCAATATTTATTTAATCACCGAGGATTGATCCTCACAACTAATATACAAAACTTTATCTTAAACTAAAATACAGAGCAGTTGGGGGATTCATCCCCGATAGTCATAGTGGATAGTGGTGGGAGATGATATGAAACTAGATAATATGGAAGGTTGTAGGTTGTAGAGTGTACATTATTATGAGAAAGGATCACTACTCTTTATCAACATAAATCCTATCCAATATTTTCTTAAACTCTATAAATTCTTCACTAATTGACAAACAATTTTCAGCCACAAACAATTTTCAACACATATTGACCCTGGAAAATATAACGATGGATTGGCTTTGACTACATTTAATGATTATTTTAAAAGAGGAGAATTATATATTACAACAGCTCCAGTGAGCAGAGAATATTGTGTAAGTGAATCTAGTTTCTATAACATTTTTTCCTCTGCCTTGGCTTGCAATCTTCATTTAGAATGAGAATTGGCTAGACTCCAAGCCTGCTTAATTATACTAGTTTTAGTTCCAAGCGTTATCATTAACATGACAATGATGAGGATAAGGATGATGACGACAATGATGATGACCATGATGATGACAATGGCAATCATCATCAAAACAATGATACTAACAATGATGAATATTGGTGAGATACAGATGGATCCACACACATCCACTGTGAAGGGTATAATTGCCAACATGTCAAAGTTTAATGTGATGGGTTTGGTCATTCATTTTGGTGGTAGGAGTTTAGGTTGGACTTGCGGAGTATTATGTTGAGGTTTCTTACCTTGTATACCATTGTAGTGAGACCAAAACAAAACCATGAATTCAATGAGATTTTTTTTTCTCCCTATTTCAAAGAGCTAACACACATAAGCTTTTCATAATGGTGTAATGAACTAACACACATAAGCTTTCATTCATAGTGTCATGTTAGAAGGAAAGCTAACTCCAGCTAGATTTCCATCATGGTTTAATGTATTTGATGAAAATGTGGCGGTGTTAGATGGAAAGCTACCTTATGAAAGCTAACACACATTAGCTTTTACTCACCGTGCAATGTTTTAAGAATGAAAGCTAACTCCAACTAGATTTTTATCATGGTGAATTGTGATTGATGACAATGTCATCGTGCTAGATGGAAAACTACACTATGAAAGCTTACACACATTAGATTTCACTCACTGTGCAACGATTTAAGGATGAAAGCTAACTTCAGCTAGATTTCCAACACAGCACAATGTGATTGATGACAATGTGGTCGTTTACATGAAAAAATACCTTATGAAAGCTAACACACATTAGCTTTCACTCATCGTGCCATGTTGTTAAAATGAAAGCTAACTCCAGCTAGATTTCTATCATGGTGTAATGAGTTAACACACATAAGCTTTCCTTTATAGTGCCGTCTTGTTAAAAGTAAAGCTAACAAAGAGATTTCCATCATGGTGTAATGTATTTGATGACAATGTGACTGTGTTAGATGGAAAACTAGCTTATGAAGGCTAACAAGCATTAGCTTTACTCGTCGTGCAATGTATTAAGAAAGAAAGCTAACTCTAGCTAGATTTCCATCATGGTGCACTATGATTCATGACAATGTGGTTGTGCTAGATGGAAAACTAAATTATGAATGCTAACACACATTAGATTTCACTCATCGTGTAATGATTTAAGGACAAAAGCTAACTCCAGTTAAATTTCCATCATGGTTCAATGCGATCGATGACGATGTGGTTGTGTTAGATGGAAAACTACCTTATGAAAGCTAACACACATTAACTTTCACTCATTGTGCCATGTTGTTAAAATGAAAGCTAACTCCAACTAGTTTTTCATCATGGTGTAATGAGATAACACACATAAGCTTTCCATCATGGTGTAATGTATTTGATGACAATGTGGTTGTGTTAGATAGAAAACTACCTTACAAAAGCTAACACACATTAGCTATTACTCACCATGCAATGTTTTAAGAATGAAAGCTAACTCTAGATTTATTTTCAACATGGTGCATTTTGATTGATGACAATGTGGTTGTGCTAAATGGAAAACTACATTATGAAAGCTAACACACATTAGATTCCACTCACCGTGCAACGATTTAAGCTTGAAATCTAACTCCAGTTAGATTTCCATCACGGTGCAATTTGACAATGTGGTTGTGTTAGATGGAAAACTACCTTATGAAAGCTAACACACATTAGCTTTCACTCATCATGCCATGTTGTTAAAAAGAAATCTAACTCCAGCTATATTTTCGTAATGGTGTAATGAGATAACAGACATAAGATTTCACTCATAGTGCCATATTAGAAAGAAATATAACTCCAGTTAGATTTTCATCATGGTGTAATGTATTTGATGACAATGTCACAGTGTTAGATGGAAAGCTACCTTATGAAAGCTAACACACATTAGCGTTTACTCACCGTGCAAGGTTTTAAGAACGAAAGCTAATGACAGATAGATTGCCATCATGGTGCATTGTGATTGATGACAATGTGGTTGTGCTAGATGAAAAACTATACTATGAAATCTTACACACATTAGATTTCACTCACAGTGCAATGATTTAAGGATGAAAGCTAACTTCAGCTAGATTTTCAACACAACGCAATGTGATTGATGACAATGTGTTTGTGTTACATGGAAAACTACCTTATCAAAGCTAACACACATTAGCTTTCACTCATTGTGCCATGTTGTTAAAAGGAAACCTAACTCCAGCTAGATTTTCATCATGGTGCAATGAGCTAACACACATAAGCTTTCCCTTATAGTGCCATGTTGTCAGAATGAAAGCTAACTCCAGCTAGATTTCCATCATGGTGTAATGTATTTGATGACAATGCTGCTCTGTTAGATGGAAAACTACCTTATGAAGGCTAACATACAATATCTTTACTCACCCTGCACTTTTTTAAGAATGAAAGCTAATTCCAGCTAGATTTCCATCATGGTGCATTGTAATTGATGACAATGTGCTTGTGCTAGATGAAAAAATACACTATGAAAGCTTGCACACATTAGATTTCACTCATTATGCAATGGTTTATGGATGAAAACTAACTCCATCTATATTTCTAACACAGTGCAATGTGCTTGATGACAATGTGGTTGTAGTACATGGAAACCTACCTTGTGAAATCTAATACACATTAGATTTCATTCATCGTGCCATGTTGTTAAAAAAAAAAACTAACTCCAGCTAGATTTTCATCATGGTGTAATAAGCTAACACACATAAGCTTTCCCTTATAGTGCCATGTTGTTAGAAGGAAATCAACCTCCAGCTAGATTTACATCATGGTGTAATGTATTTTAATAACAATTTGGCTGTGTTAGATGAAAAACTACCTTATTAAAGCTAATAGACATTAGCTTTGTTGACCATGCAATGTTTTAAGAACGAAAGCTAACTCTAGATAAATTTCCATCATGGTGCATTGTGATTGACGACAATGTGGTTGTGCTAGATGGAAAACTACATTATGAAAGCTAACACACATTAAATTTCACTCACCATGCAATGATTTAAGGATGGAAGATAACTCCAGCTAGATTTCCAACACGATGCAATGTGATCGATGACGATGTGGTTGTGTTAGATGAAAACTACCTTATGAAAGCTAACACACATTAACTTTCACTCATCGTGCCATGTTGTTAGAAGGAAAGCTAACTCCAGATAGATTTGCATCTAGGTGTAATGTTTTTGATGACAATGTGGCTGTGTTAGATGGAAAACTACCTTACGAAAGCTAACACAGATTAGCTATTACTCATCGTGCAACGTTTTAAGAATGAAAGCAAACTCTAGCTAGATTTCCAACATGGTGCATTTTGATTGATGACAACATGGTTGTGCTAAATGAAAAACTACATTATGAAAGCTAACACACATCAGATTTCACTCATCGTGCAACGATTTAAGATTGAAAGCTGACTCCAGCTAGATTTCCATCACGGTGCAATGTGATAATGTGGTTGTCTTAGATAGAAAGCTACTTTATGAAAGCTAACACACATTAGCTTTCACTCATCCTGCCATGTTGTTAAAAATAAAACTAACTCCAACTAGATTTTCATAATGGTGTTATAAGCTAACACACATAAGCTTTCACTCAGAGTGTCATGTTAGAAGGAAAGCTAACTTTAGCTAGATTTTTATCATGGTGTCATGTATTTGATGACAATGTAGTTGTGTTAGATGGATAACTACTTTATGAAAGCTAATAGACATTAGGTTTTACTCACCGTGCAATGTTTTAAGAATGAAAACTAACTCCAGCTAGATTTCTATCATGGTGCATTGTGATTGATGACAATGTGGTTGTGCCAGATGTAAAGCTACACTATGAAAGATTACACACATTAGATTTCACTCACCGTGCAACAATTTAAGGATAAAAGCTAACTTCATCTAGATTTCCAACACGACACAATGTGATTGATGACAATGTGGTTGTGTTATAGGGAAAACTACCTTATGAAAGTTAATACACGTTAGCTTTCACTCATTGTGCCATGATATTAAAAGGAAATCTAACTCCAGTTAGATTTCCATCGTGTTGTAATGAGCTAACAGACATAAGCTTTCCCTTATAGTGCCATGTTGTTAGAAGGAAAACTAACTCCAGCTAGAACTCCATCACGGTGTAATGTATTTGATGAAACTATGGTTGTGTTAGATGGAAAACTATCTTATGAAGGGTAACAAACATTAGCTTTACTCACCGTGCAATGTTTTAAGAACGAAAGCTAATTCCAGCTAGATTTCCATCATGGTGCATTGTGATTGATGATGATGTGGTTGTGATAGATGGAAAAATACACTATGAAAGCTTATACACATTAGATTTCACTCACCGTGCAACGATTTAAGGATGAGAGCTAACTCCAGCTAGATTTCCAACATAGTGTAATGTGATTGATGACAATGTGGTTGTGTTACATGAAAAATTATCTTATGAAAGCTAACACACATTAGCTTTCACTCATCGTGCCATGTTGTTAAAATGAAAGCTAACTCCAGCTAGATTTCCATCATGGTGTAATGAGGTAACACACATAAGCTTTCCCTTATAGTGCCATGTTGTTCGAAGGAAAACTAACTCCAGCTAGATTTCCATCATGGTGTAATGAGGTAACACACATAAGATTTCCCTTATAGTGCCATGTTGTTAGAAGGAAAACTAACTCCAGCGAGATTTCCATCATGGTGTAATGTATTTGATAACAATGTGACTGTGTTAGATGGAAAACTACCTTATGAAATCTAACATACATTATCTTTAATCACTGTGCAATGTTTTAAGAACGAAAGCTAACTCTAGTTAGATTTTCATCTGGTGCATTGTGATTGAGGATAATGTGGTTGTGCTAAATGGAAAACTACATTATGAAAGCTAGCACACATTTGATTTCACTCACCATGCAATGATTTAAGGACTAAAGATAACTCTAGCTAGATTTCCATCATGGTGCAATGTGATTGATGGCAATGTGATTGTGTTAGATGGAAAACTACCTTATGAAAGCTAACACACATTAGATTTCACTCATCGTGCCATGTTTTTAGAAGAAAATCTAACTCTAGCTAGATTTGCATCATGGTTTATTGTATTTGATGACAATGTGGCTGTGTTAGATGGAAAACTACCTTATGAAAGCTAACACACATTAGCTATTACTCATTGTGCAACGTTTTAAGAACGAAAGCTAACTCTAGCTAGATTTTCAACTTAGTGCATTTTGACTGATGACAATGTGGTTGTGCTAAATGAAAAACTACATTATGAAAGCTAACACACATTATATTTCATTCATCGTGCAACGGTTTAAGGTTGAAAACTAACTTCAGCTAGATTTCCATCACGGTGCAATGTGACAATGTGGTTGTGTTAGATAGAAAACTAATTCCAACTAAATTTTCATCATGGTGTAATGACCTAACACACATGAGATTTCACTCATCGTGCTATTATGTTAGGAGGAACACTAACTCCAACTAGATTTTCATCATGGTGTAATGTATTTGATGACAATGTAGGTGTGTTAGATGGAAAACTATCTTATGAAAGCTAAATCCAACTAGATTTCAATCATGGTGCATTGTGATTGATGACAACGTGGTTGTGTTAGATGGAAACTATATTTTGAAAGCTAACACATTAAATTTCACTCATCGTGCAATGATTTAAGGACTAAAGATAACTTCAGCTAGATTTGAATTATTGCAACTATATTACTTTTTTGAACATACACTTCGTATGGTTTAACCTTAATTACAAACTACAATTCAAATGTGTTACATAAATTGGGAGGAGTTACAATGGAAAATATAATTTTGACAAGAGGGGACTATGTTGACCTCGTAATTAATGGTCAAGTTATTGGACTAGGAAGGGTTGAATCTACAGAGACTACAACTCATTATGGTGGAGAAATGCTTAATGTATGATATGCTATGGTTTTGATAATTGATGTCATCGAACCACATTTGATTGTGGAAGATGTTGATGAAGGGGACTTACATCCATGGAAGATCATAGATTTGAGGCATAACAAAGGTAAATCAAAATCTTGAAGCACATGTTAAGTGTTTTTTATAGTACATTACTTTTTTTTTTTGAGCAAATACTAAGTTTGTTTAATTTGTTGTATAGGTGCAAATGCCTCTTTTGCATTTTCTATTGGAGACAAGGTAGATATTTCGCAATGTGGAGTGAAGGTGGGTGAAAGTTCCATATTCAATACAAAGATTGGTCATAAGGTGCATGGAAGGATGGTATATAAATGATCCATAGTGGTTAACATTGAGAAGGTGTTAAAACATGATGCTCTCTTGCCACATCCAACATGATTTGAGAATACATTAGGGGGTGCATTGGGATATTATGAGATTTGGCCAGCAGCAAATTTGGAAACTCATTGTCATGATCATCTAGTAAATAATCCCCAAGATAGGGTTACATTCACATGTAAAAAGGTTTCTCTTACACATGAATGCATGGGAACAAGCATGTGCATTGCCCAAGGGATCATAGTTAATGTTCGTGAGTATGACATGGTTGAGGGTGAAATGTTAGGTGAAAAGGAATTACGTGTAAAATCAAAATCTGTTGCAGGAACAAACTTGGGTTTGTCATTGATAGGTATGCTAACACATGGAAATAGCACATGAGATTTTGGTCATTTCTCCCTACCATCTGTACACATGGGATCACATTTTACCATTACATCTCTTGCAAAGTGCTTGAGGGACCTTGAAGACCCACACCTTGATATGTATGGTGATTTGCTTTATGAGAGTGGAAGTTCAAGAAACACACTTTCAAATGCATTATTTCAAAACTCTATTTACTCAAAATGTAGAGTGTACAAGGATGATTTCCTATTTTTAAATGGAATCTCAAAAAATCAAAATCTTGATTTTAAACCTCTTCCTCCACATTTGTTGTTACAGTTGGACAATGTAGCTAGTGATAATAAGAATCATTATGTTTTCATGTTTCTATCACTATTAACTGCACTTGATGTCTTCATCACTATTGAGGTTGGGTTCTTGGTTGTGGGGCACACCCATGAATACATAGATGGAACCTATGGAAGAATGTCTTCCAACTTGAAAAGTAAATATATATATTCTTTACCTAGTTTAGGTGGAAACACCCATTTTTCTTCATTTGTGCAATGTTTTAAGAATGAAACCTAACTCTAGATGATGGATACACATCGCACAATAGAAGAAAAATGGGTGTTTCCACCTAAACTTATTGACAAAGTGTATGACTTCAAAAGTTTTCTTAATGGGTACATCAAGGAGGGGAGAAATTCCCTAGCTATACATCTGAATGTCTAGTACTTCCAATTTCTTGTACTCAATGATGTTCTAGTTATGAGGTATAAAGAATCCATCAAAGACATTGAGTGGTCAGAACCAGCTGAGTTGTGGAATATAGATAATGAAGGTCAACCTATATTTCCCATAGGGAAGCCATCTTTCTTATGTCCCAAAGGCAATGATGTTTGAATAAAAGAACTAAAGGAAAGAGACTATTGGCAATGAGAATTCACCAATTGTTACAGGGGAATGGAATAAAAAACTAGAGTATTGGAAAAGTGTTCTTGATGCATTAGATGGAATCTATAATGACCATACACCCTTGGATGAAAGTGATTCTTCTTCTAATGATTTTTGTCCCAAGACAAGCCAAAATGTTAACGTTGATGGTAATACACTCCATGCAATATCAAGTATTATGGATGGGAATTTTGATAATGTGACAGATGAACCGATATATGTTGGACTCAAGTGCAACAAGCCAAAGCCAACATTTGATCCTAGAATTGATGTTGAGAAATGAAAGATGTTGCTTGTTAGATCAGGAAATGAGGATGAAGGAGAGATGATTTGGATGGAAAAAGCTACCTCAGATATCTTCCAGGATGATGACAGTGAGACCCTTCATGTAAAGATTGATTGGTGGCAGCCTAGCTCAGGGAAATGCAACGGAATTTTTTAGAACAATATTGGGTACCAAATCCTGATGACACAGAACTTGGATCTATTCCAATTAATACCATATTTTGGGCATGGATGCCAAACAAACAAGATTGTAGGAAGACTAAGATAAATAAATTTGGTGTACAATTTGTACTTGATCTGCTTGAGCGGATATAAGGAGATTAGGTGGAGATGATTCATGAATGCAATTTTACTTTTTGAATGACTTTTAGTATACATGAAGAAACTTTTTCAATGTTTGTAGTATAATAAATACTCTTCAAGCTACTTTCTGAGGAATTTTATATTATTTACTGCATATATGAAAATTTCACTTCAAGTTCATTGTTATTTCATGTGATGATACTTTATGCAAATTAGATAACACCATTCAAATTTTAACTTTTCAATTTGTCTTTTAGATCAACACAACATCTCACTATATCAATTGTGCATAATTATATTTATTAATGCATGTACAAAACCATTACCTTATTTATTATTATCTTTTGCTCACTCTCTTCAATACCGCTTTGAGATTTTCATTTTGTTCCCGTGATGATTGATGGAGTGTCCACACGAAACGTAGGGATGTTTCAACACACAATTTAATTCCATAAACTCTCTTTGTCATTATGATTAACTGTGGAAATATTCATCCTCAAGCTGTACTTGATCTGCTTGAGAAAATATAAGGAGATTAGGTGGAGATGATTCATGAATGTAATTTTTCTTTTTGAATGACTAATTAATATACATGAAGAAAAAGTTGTCAATGTCTGCAGTATATCAAATATTCTCTTCAAACTACCTTTTGAGGAATTTTATATTATTTGCTACATATATGAAAATTTTGGTTCAAATTCAATGTTAATTCATGTGATGATACTTTATGTGAATGCACCTTAAAACATCTTATAGAATTGCTTTGTGAATAAATGTAAGGCACTTGCAATAAGGTTTGAAGTCAATTTTCCCTATTATTTGTTGTTATAGTTGATATAAATTTAATTGCACTACTATGTTGCATTCAAATTCATAATTATATTTTCTTGTGTAGACTTTAAACTGGTGTCAACTTTGTACTAGTATATTAAATTATACTCAATAAATACAGTACTAACATTTTGAGTGTGTAGGTTTTATCAATTTGTCATCATTGTGATTGATTTTCTGGATTAAATTGTGTGAAGGTTTTTCAGACCAACGTTTTGAGTGGACACTCCACCCATGCTTGTTATAGGAACCATGAAAAACTCATTGTGGACTAAAAATATTTCACATAACTTAATCCAGAAAATCAATCATTAATTAGTAACATCATGTTAGCTTTAATTCATGTTAGACATTATCGTTAAATACATTGCATCATAAAGACAATTTAATCCATGTGAGATTTAATGTTGATCGTAATGCACTGCATGTAATATAAGTATTATGGATGGAGATTTTGATAATGTGACGGATGAACTGGTATATGTTGGACCCAAGTGCAACAAGCTAAAGTCAAGATTCAATCCTATGATTTAAGTTGAGAAAGAAAAGATGTTTCTAGTTAGATCATGAACTGAGGATGAAGGAGAGATGATTTGGATGGAAAAAAACACCTCATATATCTTCCAGATTGATGAAAGTGAGACTCTTCATGTAAATGTTGATTGATGGAAGCCTAGTTCAATGAAATACAAGGGAAAATTTTAGAACAATATTGGGTACCAAGCCTTGATGACACATGACTTGGATCTATTCTAGTTAATACCATAGTTTGGGTGTGGATGCAAAATAAATAAGATTGCAGGAAGACTACAATAAATAAATGTGGTGTACAAGTTGTAATTGATTTGTTTGACTGAATATAAGGAGATTAGGTGGAGATGATTCATTAATGTAATTTTCTCTTTGAACGAGTTATTAATATACTAGAAGAAACACTTTTTAATGTTTGTTGTATATCAAATATTCTCTTCAAGCCTTTTTTGGGGGAATTTTATATTATTTACTAATATGAAAATTTTGGTTCAACTTCTATGTTAATTCATGTGATAGTACTTTATGTGAATTAGATAACACCATTCAATTTTTAACTTTTCAATTTTTTTTTTACATAAACTCAACATGTCACTAGATCAAATGTGATTCAATAATCAATCTTAAAACATCTTCTAGACTTCCTCTGTGAATAAATGTTAGGCACTTGCAATAAGGTTTGAAGTGACTTTTCCCTATTATTTGTTATTATAATTGATATAAATTTAATTGTTCTACTATGTTGCATTCTAATTAATATTATATTTTCTTATGTAGAGTTTAAAGTGGTGTGAACTTTGTACTAATGCAATGTCTTATACCCAACCAAGACAAAGTAGTAACATTTTTAGAGTGCAGCTTTCACAGTTTGTCATCATTGTGAATGATTTTTTGGATTAAGTTGTCAGTGAGTTTTTCAACCAACATTTCAAGTGGGAATTCCATGCATGATCGTCGAGGGAACAATGCAAAATTCATTATGGTTTGAAAATCTTCCACATAGCTTAATCCTGAAAATCAATATCCGAGTATTAACATTTAATGTCAATACTACATAAGTTAATAATAGTCAGAACACAATATTAATATGTTGTTAAATAACTTTATATCATGTAAGAAATTTCTTACACAAATTATTAATAATTCACTAGTCAAATATTGATGACTTTTATTTTAATACGTAAATATAAATATGAATGATAATCAAAGTATATCATTAAATACATTTATAGGTAGAATTTCTCACATAAATATGTTATTCATAAAATCAACATTCATCCACTTAGTTTTTAATACACCACCACCACCAACAACAATAATAATAAATTATGTCTCTATTATAATTCATAATTTATTTTAGTCATTACTAAGATAAAACCCATTTTACTCTAAGTCATAAAATATTTTCTCTTGTCCACTATGAAGTGCTACCAACTTCCAAAAATAAAACATCATACTCAAAAAAAAATTAGACTTAGTATGGTAACTCAACCTAGACACATTAGTTAACACAATTTCAATTAAA
>LPNX010523995.1:65940-88372 GCA_001517045.1 Pseudotsuga menziesii
AATATATAGTAGTTTTTCTTGTCACTTGTAAAATGTTGCCAACCTTCTAATATATTACAACATGATACTCAACATATACAATATTACTTGTTATGTTGAGAATTAAAATTGTTACAGTAACAAACACATTTGTATTGTGTCATTAAATAGTTTTTAAATGGGTCATTCTAAAATTGTGCCAACACTCTACTAGTATAGGAACCCAACACCAACAATGTACTAGTTACCATATCAAATTATAATTCAATTGCTTAATTATAGTAACATATACAATATTAATGTCATTACATAAACTTAATCAACTTACCATTTAATTCAAACTATAGATAAGATTAATAGAAATTATGTAAGGAATCAAAGTCTAAGAATTTCATCATTTTGAAAGAATCAAAGTCTAAGACTTTCTTCATTTTGTTTTGTCACAGAGGATTAGAAATGTGTAATCTAGGTGTTAACACAGTCCTTCTCCCCTCATGTTGTAAAGGGTGCTAGCTCAATGGAAGAGCACCTGCATTACAAGTAGGACGATGGTGGTTCGATTCCTCCGTGCCCTAACATAAATTAATAGATGATATAAATATTAATGGTAATATAAATATTGTAAGATATCTATATTTTCAATATAAATATGCTCTTTTCAATTAAACACATTGTTCAAATACTTCATAAATAAATAATGAACACTTGCAATAATTAGTTCAGTTGGTTTTCCCCCTTCCTCTAGTATATGAAAAAAAACAAATTGTACTGCACTAATGCTATTCTAGTTCATAATTGATTTTGATTGTTAAAATAATTAATATTAATAAATAAGGGAGGATTTACTAAAATCAATATCATTAAATAAATTTATAGGTAAGAAATTTCTCACATAAATCTATTATTCATGAAGTAAATATTCATCAACTTAGTTTTTAATACACTACCACTACCAACAACAACAATAATAAATTATGTTGCTATTTTAATTCATAATTTATTTTAATCATTACAAGGACTTTAAAGTCATAAAATATTTTTTGTTTTGATTATAAGTGGTGCCAACTTCCAAAAATAAACAACATACTCAACACAGACAAAAATAATTACTATGACAATGTTTATAATTGTTGTAGTAACAAATACAATGTTGGTATTATGTCATAAAATAATTTAATCAACTTAACATTTAATACAAACTATAAATAATATTAATATAAATTATGTAAGGATTCAAAGGCTATGACTTTCCTCATTTTGAAAGAAGTCAATCTAGCGGAAGTTCTAAATTCTAGATCTAACCCATCTAGTTCTAATTGAGATGTAATATTTCCTCTGGTTCTAATTGAGATGTAATATTTTCTTTTGAATGGTTGAATACAAAAGTTTTACTTGAAATAAATAAAAAAATATTAATTGAGAAAATAGCTCATTGGATTAATTCTTCCAAATTTAATGGAATAGTTCTTTGAGTTTATTTTTCTAGAATTAATAGAATATGTATTTAGAGATTTACAAAAAAACTCAATGTGGATGAAATCCTTGTAATAGAATATTTCCAAATTTAATGAAATATGTGTTTATTGAGTAATGAATTCTCACCTTGCATTTTTCCATCAAACATTTATTAGACATATCTACTCTATAACAAGGACTCATCACCTTGACATTGGATAAACAAATATTATCATGCCACCTTACAACAAAATTAGAATGCTAAGAAACACTCAAAATCACTTTATGATCATGGGTGTGTGCAAGAAGTTGAGGGACCTTTTAGATGCAATGGTAGAGTGAAGTCAATCACTCTTGATCCAAAAAAAAGAAATCGTCCCAAGCAATCCCGAACCTTCCAAGCCTAGTCCCAAGGCTGCCAGTAGGCATGCCAATGAGAATAGTTGACCAAATCGCACCTCCATTTTATTTAAGCAAATTGCGCCTTCGTTTTAGTGAATAAAATCACGCCCCCATTTTGGAAAACTTGTTTTTTTTAAAGCAGGCAGAGCCCATATTGTTCGCCACATCACACGGCTATTGGAGTTGGACGGAGCAAATATTGACTGGGAAAACACGTTTTTGGGTGTGCCTAAGCCATCCACCTCCACCTTTGGATCAACCTCCTCTTTGTGAGGTATTTTCCTCATTTCTTCTCATGTTTTTTTCTATAAGTTCATCAATTTATTTTCCCTAATTTGAAAAATTAAACCAAAATAAATTAATTTATGGCCGATGGAAACAAAAACCCCAATGGAATTGGCCAATTGAAACAAAAAGCCCAATGTAATTGGCCAATGGAAACCAAATCCCCAATTTAATCATAAAAATTAAATAATTTTGATTATTTACCAAAATTCATACCCAAAATTCACACACCCAATGGAAACCAAAACACCAATTAACTCATAAAAAACAAATGAATTTGACTATTCCCATATGCATATTCACAAGCATCCTTGTGATTCCATACCAAAATTCACAAATATGCAAAGCTTGTCAAGCACATTGCAAGTTTGCATAAGTAATTTACATGCCCAATGTAAACCAAAACCCCAATTAACTCATAAAAAACAAATGAAATTCACTATTTGCATATATGTATATTCGCAAGCATCATTGTGAATCCAAACCATAATTAAAAAATATGCAAAGTTTGTCAATGATGTTGCAAGCTTGCATACAACTAAAAAAATCAAGTAGAATTCATATATTCCCTAAAATACATAAACAAACATGGTAAATCCCTTGCCTCTATCCGAAATATCGAAGTTGGTCTTCCAAGAACATCAATAAACACCTTATAGTTTTGATGAAACTTCCTAATCCAAGTGTGAAAATAAGGTATAGAAGCTTCCCATGCTTTTAATAAATATTTCCTCTTGAACGAAGGGTACTTTTTGGTTAAGGTCAAGACAACAAAGTTCAACAATAGACTCTACGAACGTGAAGATACATAGGTAGGTTGATGTGTTTGATTAAACATGCCAATCACATACTATCATACATGATATAATCCAGTGGAAACCTCGCAACCATAAAATCCACTATACACAATTGTGCATTTAAAGTCTCTCATGGGTATATAGAAAGAGGGCATATAACTAAAATAATATCAAGTGGAATCCATACATGGCCCAAATTAAATATAAACAAAAATCTGCTAAATATACTTTGGAGTCCACAAAACATCATGCTACAACAAATAATTATATATCTAACAAAATCTTTGCCTATACTGGGATTTTATTCATCAATAGTACATTATGCTGCCTATTCTAGAGTCTAGTTGTTGCCTCTACCTGCAATCTGGGAGCTGGTCCTGCAAAGGTAATAGTTAGCACCTCACAATTTCGATGAAACTTCATAATCCAAGCCTTAAAATAAGCTAGAGGAGCTTCACAATCAACATATGCACTCAAGACACTTTATGTACACATGCATACTTAAAAATTGGAATTCATACTTGAATTTAGGACATAAATATGAAATGAAAAAATGTTAAATGTATATTCTTTACTGGAAAATTCAAGATCAATTTTTAAATTTACATAATAGATTTAGTTTATGTTGTTATTTGTTGTACATTAGTTATACAATTTTCAGTGCTTAGAGATGTCATTATATCATGTGTTTATATTTCTAATGATATTTTATTTGTTATTATGATTGCAGTGGCTACTATGGATAACAATGCATAGATACCAAGGGTTATTGGCCATCTGAGAGATATTGGTTCTGCTTGGAGGGGTGGAGATGAGCTCCGCCGCTCCTTGTCAAATTATTATTTTTCTATTGTTTATACTATCACAATATTGAATGATGCTTTGTGTAGCATCGCGTCATATAGGGAGAGGAAAAGACAACAATACATTGATGGGTTTAGCTAAAACGAGGTAAGAAAGCTCAAAATAAATAAACAACACATCTATACATTGTTTAGACTGCCTGGGACGGATGACATTCTGGAGATCAACATGCCACATATTTCTATTAAGTGGTGCACCTTTCTAGCCATTAGAGATAATTGGATGGATAGGTGGTACATGGTTTTTAACATTCCCCCTCACAACAATAGGGAAGTACCGTTGTATTTCCTTCGAAAGTTGTATGCAGATTTTGTGATGGGGAAACATGTCAACTATTTTGACATGTTGGGATTCCAGGGAGTTGGTAGGGGGATGCCCCAACGACGACCCAATGCTACGCATAGAGATTCCAATCCATAGATACCTGCACCCCGTGCCCAGCTACCAAGGGAAGACATCCCTACTGCACATGACATGGTTTCCCGAACACATGAGGCATTTTTTACTCTAGCTGAGATGGTCTCTCGATACATGACCACTATTGAACATAGAGCGCCCTCTTCCTCTGCTGGGGTACAACCACCAGCTTCTGGTGGTGGAGGGACATCTATTGGTGGGGATATACTGACATCCCATGTGCCTTAGAGCGAGCCACATGTCTACACATCGTGTGGGGGACCCTATTATGGTCATGGACCAAGACATGGTACCACTATGATGACTGGTGGTTAGGTAAGGAGATTGTTAAAACTCTATTATTGTTCATACTAATAGAGTATGTAACATATTAAAATATTTGTAATATATGTAACATACTATTTTAACTTTTCCATACTATATGTAACATATTAAAATATTTGTAATATATGCAATATTTACTCTTGCAGGATATTGATGCCTCTCATGGGGATGGTACTGCACCTGGTGTGGTTGTACCCAAGGCCCAAACAACCACCATTGAGTTAATATTTAAACATTTGTCATTTTGTTAATACATATGATTTTGTTAATGCATGTGTTAGTCTTGATTAATTTGTTAAATTTTCTAATATTTACAATTTTTGAAGTTGCAGGAACCCCACTTAGAACATGATACTGGAGACATTGATATCAACGACATAGTCCAAGGTGGAGTTTAGGATTACTTGAATAATGTAAGTACATGGGTCACTCCCATGGGGGATATATGAAGAGGGGCAAGAAATTGATGGAAGCGGTCACTCCCATGAAGGAGATATGTTGGAAGAGAAAAAGAGATGAAAACAAGGAACACAATATAGAAATGTATATTTTATAAATGTAGAAGATGTATTACATAATAGGGGCCCTGGTAATTTATACTATGAGTGGGGAAGAGAGGTGACTTTTCAAGTCACCTCTTAGCTTATTTACATTAATTAACCTAGCTTAATAATTAAATTTGGATTTTGTCACATTGCCTTCCCCTTAAGGAAGCTTTGTCCTCAAAGCTTATTTGATGACAATGACTACGTGAATTGTCGCAACGTTTATGATGTGGAATTTGTATGGGTTGTTACTGGTAAGTTTTGTCCCTCATTCTATTTCGATTATGTGTTAAGTTTTTCTGTTGTTGGGAGTACCATAGGTAACTCTTGAAACACCTTGCAATGTTTTTGAATTAGCTCTAGTGTCTTTGGTTGTTTGTCCATATCTTCTTCACTTGTTAGAATCTCCATTTCTTGACATTGAGGTATGTATGTTTATGTACCTTTCCAATGTATCTTTTCCATATGATGTGATGTAACCAGTTGTGTTGGAGGTGGTTGGTACCCATATAATTTGTGTGTTTTCTCGAACTCATGGAATTCAATAAAATGTTCTTGTTGATTTGCAGAGCATGTACCCAAGGTTTGTAATCATTGTATTCCTAATACTACGTCGATTCCTCCCAATGGTATTGCAAGGAAATCTGACTCTAAGTTCTATTCTTGCATTTGTAACTTAACCTTGTGACATTTCCCCACATTGTCAATCTTGTTTCCATCTGCTACCATAACCTTCATGTTAGGTACTGGATGAATAAATAGGTTAAATACTTTAGCAAGGTTGACATCAACGAAGTTATGGGTGCTTCCAGAGTTGATGAGAACTGTGATGTTATTTTTTTTATATGTCCTTTAATATTCAATGTTTGTGGTTGGGAGATTCCAGTAATAGCGACTAATGAGATTTGTGGGAGTTGTCCTCGATTCCTGGGTGGTATTTTTGTTGGCTATTCGCATCGTTCTTAATTGGTTCGTTGACTTCTAGCTCTGCTTCACAAGCATATAATTTCTTATGTAACCATCCATGATTAGGATCCCATTTGTCTCCATAGAACTTACATTTCCCTTCTCTTATTCTCTAGGCCTCTAAACTGGGCTTTGTTCCTTCCCTAAGTTGAGGTGGTGTATACCTTGGATTTCCTGTGTATCCTGATTCGAGGGGGTTCTTTTTGGAGTCGTCTTGGTTGAAATTTGTATGAACGGATTTTATTTCAGTAATCCTGGCTTTACTTCATGCTTCCTCCATGGTAGAGATGTTGTGTAACTCTAGTTCGTCACAGATGTGTTGTTTTAAACCTTGTATGTAGGTTTGTGGTTGTTGGTCATTGGTTAACTCTTAGACTTGAGTTGACAGCGCTTCCCATTCACAGGTGTACTCATCGACACTATTTTTTGTTGTAACCTTGTGATTTTGGCAAAGAAGTCTTTTTCTTCAACGCCTTGTAATATTTTGATGAGGTCGTTCCTGAAGCTAACCCAGTTGTAAGAACATATTCTTGCAGTATTCTTCCACTAAAGTACCAGTTGTAAGTGCTACCTTCTAGATGCATGGAGGCTTATTTAATTTTCTCGTCGTCATAATGGATGTTGTGGATGTATAGGTATTCCTCAGCTTTGCTAATCCATGCTATGCATTGTCGTTCGTCCCCATTGTATTTGGGTAACTAGACTTTCACCCATATTTGTTGTCCTTGTGTAAATGCGTTAGAGGACGACATGCTGAATAGAGGATTTGGCTACTCTAGAGTTCTGGGAGAGCTTGGTTGCAGGTCATTCGAGATTTGTAATCTATCCAAGATGGTGGTTAAAACTGCCTAACTTTTCTTTTGGTCTTCCTGTAGAGTGAGGAAACCATTCTCAATTTGTGACGTAAATTGTGTCCAATTTGATGTCAAATTGTCACTCATCTGTTTGATTTTTGCGTGGAATTCCTTGTAGTTCTTGTTAATTTTCTCATTGATTTGATCGAACCAAGTGCCCATTGATCTGGTGATTGCTGGAATTTTCTCGGCACTAAACGTGGATTTATTTTTATTCAATGTACGATGCCAACTCGCCACAATTTTTATTTATTTATTTATTTTAATTAATTATATTCATAATAATTATTATATAGTTTTTTGATTAATAATAATATTAATAAAAATATATTAATATAATAATTATTATTAATATTTAAAATTTTATTATTTGCACTAGTCACGTGATTGAAGTTTGTAAGTCTCACATAATTTAATGCGGAATGAAGCATTTGTGTTGTGGGGAATGGATCAGTAGCCGGTGGGTGGAAACTACCGGAAGGGAATGGGAGCGACTTGAACAACAAGGTGGAGAGTGGCTGAAGGGAAGGAGGCGGCCGGATGGAAGGAAGGTGGCAGATAGGGAAAGTTGAGCATACAAGGAGCAGTAGATGGAGGTGCGAGGGCAGGTGGAGGATGGTGACGTGAATGGAAGGAGGTGGCGTGAGGTGGAAGAAGTGGAGATGGAGGATGGTGGAGGGAGGTGGAGAGGAATGGAGGATGGGGGAGATGGTAGCAACATGGAGCGATGGGGAGAGGGGATGGAGGAGGGGGGCAATGGTAGTAGTGGGAAGAGGGAATGGAGTGATAGAGGGTGGAGAAGGGTGGTGGGTGAGTGGAGTGGTGAAGAATGGGGAGGCGTGGATGGAAGGGGGAGGCGGAGAAAGGTGGAGGCATGCATGGAAGGAGAAGGTGGAGGAGGGTGGGGGTAGAGGATGGAGGCGGTGGAATGGTGTGGCAGCAATGTGGAGTGGAGGGAGGGTAAGGAGGAGGTGGGTCGATGAGTGGCAGAGGAGGGAGTTGGAAGGCAGCCACGAAAAGAGATGGGACTGCGCGCAGAAAGTTTGGAAGGGTGGATCATTGGAAAATGTGGAGCAAATGAGCAAGGGAAAGCGATGGAATAACGAAGGGAGAAGGAGGTGGGTGCAGTGGAGGTGGGAGATGCAAAGAGGTGGGCCGATGCCGAAAGTCAAGAGGCTCTGATACCAATGGAAGAGAAAAAGAGATGAAAACAAGGAACGTAATGTAGAAATGTATATTTTATAAATGTAGAATATGTATTACATAATATGGGCCTCGGTAATTTATACCGTGAGTGGGGAAGAGAGGTGACTTTTCATGTCACCTCTTAGTTTATTTACATTAATTAACCTAGCTTAATAATTAAATTTGGCTTTTGTTACATATGTCTCAGGCAGGGGTAAGTATATTACAACATGTTAGTTTTTCAGTACATATTATTCCATCCATTCAACTCCATGTCTAACTATGGTAACACTTTATGACTGCACACATCATCGCAAATCCCTGCACCACCTTTTTGGTTTGGATCTCCCCGTAGCACAAATGTAGATAAGGGGATGTTTACACCAGACGACCTTCTTCCTTGAACAAAGTGGGTTTATATGATGATCAACCTACTCATCCCATGGTAATGTACACACTTCCAATGGCATTTGTTGGTTAGCTATGAATTCACAAGTAGTTTTTCTTAATGTTATTTTCACATGTTTACAGGATCAGGGTGTAGAGTCATCCGTGCTAGACCTTAGTGGGGTTGTTGATGCTGCAGTCAATGTTGCATCTACAATAGGGATAAGTCAGACCGAGGTACATCTACTTGAATATTTGTAATTGTACATTTCATTTGTATTGTTTATGGACATGCACGATGTCTAACTATTTTATAATTTGGTGAATGTAGCCACACCCTGGTCTATTAGTGCATGCAACTGAGGTTGATGTTCAACCTACAGCTCCTCTTACTACTGAAGAGTCCCAGCATAATCCCCTAGAAATGGTTTTTTCGGTGAGATGTTCATTTTTTACATAAATGACTAGTACTTTCGCATTCATGTACATGTTGATAATTCTTGAGATAATTGACTTTTTTTTATTGCAGAGAATCATTACAGAGAGCCTATCTGCAAGGAGGAGGAAACCAGAGGCACCTATACCCCCGACGGATGCAGTGCGTCTTTTTTTTATTTACAATTCCGTCATATTTTAAATTTTCAAACTTTGTTATTGTTGGACAGTACTAGTTTAGTTACTTGATCAAGAAATATTGTCATTGATTTTTAGTCGCCAGAGATGCAAAGTGGTCATAGATAGAGGCAACAAGCATTAGGGTCCGGGAAAAAGAAGAGAAAGTTAGATTTTGGATGTGTTAGTCCAGGAAAAATATATATTTTTATGTACAATCCGAAGTTAGATTATAGGGGTGCAGTCCAGGACAGATGTACTTTTGTTTGCACATGTACATTAAATATTTTTTGATACATGTACATTGGCAGGCCATAAATTGGCCTTCTATTTTTGTATTATAACTTTCATGATATAAAAAATATTTCATATCAAGGCTCTTGAGATCTTCATGGTTCAGTATTTTAAGTGTGATTATACACGTGTGGCCAAGAATGTTTCTATGTGTAAAGTTCCAAATTCTTTATATATTTTATGATTGCATGGAGATATCAGTTATAAAGTTGAGAACGATGCACAATTAAAACATTACGTAATGACAAAAATGTACATTTTAATTGTTTTTTACCACGATCCAATTGGATATACAATGTTATATTAACAATGTTAAATTGTATTCACAAATATGGAACATACCTAATACACATAAGCACCCAGCACAGCTAAGCAGCTGATCCAACTAGGTGGAATAAAAAATCACCTTACCCACATAAAAACCTAACAAAATTTTAAAGGATGCACGAAGTTCTACATAAATAAAATTAGTGTTTGGCATGATGTCTTTCATCTAACAAATACATGGGATACACATCAAACCTAAAAATATTGGAGTATTATAAGGTTGATTCAAAATAATGGTTATGACTATATACTGCACATTATGTATATCCTGCACATTATTTTATCATTTTGTTAGGTTACATGGCATTTGATGAATGGCGTCGAGTAACAACTTTGAAAGAGATGAAAGTTATGTGTGATTTTATTATAGTTTAAATTGATTAGAGAAGTACTATTCGAAGCATTCGTAGTGTGAAGATATATATATTTTGTAATAATGGCATAATAGGTTGGCCACTTGTTTCTAAACATAAACATGTTCCATTACATAGTTACCGATGTAATGGCATTGTCTCCTCCTGCATTTCATCGTTCAAATGCTCACATCTCTTGGATGACCTAGATAAATTAATATGGGAAACAACCTTCTTTCAATTTTCTAGTCCCATGAATGATATGAGATCGTAAGATCAATTAACCTCCACATAGAGATTGACAACTCCGTTCTCCTTGATTAAAACAAAAACAAAGATTATTTCTTGCTTGACAATGATGGGAAATAAGTCAAGTTCAACACCTCACAACAGGTAACATAATTCTTGATAGCTGCACATGGAATAATAGTTTACAACAATTATTTTCTCAACAGGGCAATATCTACAATCACCTTCAAGCTGACCTCTATGTGCAAAAATTTCACATTCACTTATTGAGCAAAACCCTAGTTTCCAAAATCGACCAAAAGAAAATTGATCCCTTGTCTATGGACCTAAAGTAGAGGGCCACTCTAGCACTATCCCAATGTCATGAATCCAACGGAGTCGAAGGTTTTTTTATCCGAGCAATGGTCATCATTCTATGGCATGTTGAATCCCACCTCCTATAGGCTTTCAGGGACACCTGTTGAATCCCTAACCGGGGCATAGAATGGAAACTATGCATCAAAAAGGACTTTTGGTGGGTATTACAAGCATTTTAGGCATGTTCCATGTGGAAACTCTAGCCACATATTCACGATCGAGCAATATGCGAAGTTGACCCCCATGTGCATAAATTTCACATTCACTTACTAAGCAAAACCCTAGTTTCCAAAATTGACCAAAAAAATGATCCCTTGTCCATGGAACTTTATTAGAGGGCCTCCCATAACACTATCCTGATGTCCTAAATCCAATGGAGCCAACGGTTCGTCAATCAGAGTAATGGTCATCAATCTATGGCACGTTGAATCCCACCTCCTACAGGCTTTCAGGGACACATGTTGAATCCCTAACCAGGGCATAGAATGGAAACTGTGCATTAAAAAGGGATTCTGGTGGGTTGTAAAAGTGTGTTTAGGTAGGTTCCATGTGGGAATTCTAGCCACATGTTCACGATCGAGGAATTTGCAAATCTGACCCCTATGTGATGAAATTGGACATTCATTTACTAAGCAAAACCCTAGTTTCCAAAATTGACCAAAAACATGATCCCTTTTCCATGGACCTAAATTAGAGGGCCACCCTAGCACTATCCCAATGTCCTGAATCCAACGGAGTTGACATTTCATTGATTCGAGAAATGGTCATCATTCTATTGCACGTTAAATCCCACCTCCTATAGGCTTTCAAGGAGACCCGTTGAATCCCTAGCTGGGGCATAGAATGGAAATCGTGCATCAAAAATGGATTTCAGTGCTTTGTACAAGTGTTTTTAGGAATTTTCCATGTGGGAACACTAGCATCACGTTCACGGTCGAGCAATATGCGAATTTGACTCCCATGTGCAAAAATTTCACATTCACTTACTGAGCAAAACCCTAGTTTTTAAAATTGACCAAAAGAAATGATCCCTTGTCCACAGACCCAAATTATAGGTCCATCCTAGCACTATCCCAATGTCCTGAATCCAATGGAGCTGACGGTTCATCGATCTGAGAAATGGTCATAACTCTATGCCATGTTGAATCTCACCTCATACAGAGTTTCAGGGACACCTGTTTAATCCCTACCCGGGGAATAGAATGGAAACCGTGAATCAAAAAGGGATTCTGGTGGGCCTTGTAAGCATGTTTAGGTAGGTTCCATGTGGGAATTCTATCCACACATTCTCGATCGAGAAATATGCAAATTTTACCCCCATGTGCAAAAATTTCACATTTACTTATTGAGCAAAACCCTAGTTTCTAAAATTGACAAAAAAAAAAAAATATCTTGTCCATGGAACCAGATTAGAGGGCCTCCCATATAACTATCCCAATTTTATGAATCCAACAGAGCCAACAGTTCATTGATTCGAGCAACGACCATCATTCTATTGCACGTTGAATCCCACCTCCTACAGGCTTTCACAGACACCTGTTAAATCCCTACCCAAGGCATAGAATGGAAACCGTGCATCAAAAAGGGCTTCCAGTGGGTTGCACAAGTGTGTTTAGGCAAGTTCCATGTGGGAACTCTAGCCATACATTCATGGTTGAGGAATTTGCAAATCTGACCCCTATGTGCAGAAATTGGACATTCCCTTACTGAGCAAAACCCTAGTTTCCAAAATTGACCCAAGAAACGATCCCTTGTCCATGGACCCATAGTAGAGGGCCACTTATAGCACTAAACCGATGTCCTGAATTCAATAGAGTTGATGTTTTTTTTAGATTCGAACAACATCCATCATTTTATGGCACGTTGAATCCAACCTCCTATAGGCTTTCGGGGACACTTGTTGAATCCCTACTCGAGGCATAGAATGGAAACCGTGAAACAGAACGGGATTTTTGGTAGGTCATGCAAGTTTGTTTAGGCATGTTCCATGTGGTAACACTATCCACATGTTCACGGTATAGCAATATGCGAATTTGACCCCCATGTGCAAAATTTTCACATTCACTTATTGAGCAAAACCCTCGTTTCTAAAGTTGACCAAAAAATGATCTCTTGTCCATGGAACCAGATTAGAGGGTCTCCTATAGCATTATCCTGATGTCCTGAATCCAATGGAGCCGATGGTTCGTCGATCCGAGCAATGAACATCATTTTATCAAACATTGAATCCCACCTCCTATAGGCTTTCAGGGATACCTATTGAATCCCTAACCGGGGCATAGAATGGAAACTGTGCATCAAAAAGGGTTTTTAGTGGGTCGCGCAAGCGTTTTTAGGGCTTCCCGTGGAGAAACAAATTATCAAAGTGAAGGAGATAATTATCGGATTTAAGGATATGTCCTTATAAGATCAACTTCGAGATTCAAGGCAAATGCAATAGACATATCCCATATAGAATGGTAGATAATGGTCTTGGGATATAAGGCATGAGTCATGTAAGTATCAATATAGTACAACAAATCCATTATGAAGCTCAGGTGCAATTTATCAAGTTGTAGAAGTCTATTGAATTTATCAATCTATCAAGCGCTCAATGTATCAAACTGTATATAATCAATGAGACCATGAAACCAAAATATTTGACTACCACATACCTAACTACCTACCTGTGGTCGTTCGACTAGACCATCGGGATTGTAATATTTTTATCATTAAGCTAGCATTATATTAGGATCTTTTAACTGAGATAATAACAAGCACAACAATCAAACACAAGAGAGAATGAACACAGTGTTTTTCATCGAGGAAACCATAAATGGAGAAAACCTCGCAACTTCCTCAGAGATAAAATCAACACCAAATAGAAAAGCCCAAAACAGTAAGATGATCTCTCGACAGCAGTGACCTCTTTCTTCCTAGCCTCGGTGTCTTCTTCTTCCTTAGCTATGCGCTACAACTGAGTGTGAGTGAGTGTGTGATAAATAGAGAGGCTAGCTCTCTATTTATACTAATTCTCAACTTGACTAAACCCTACTAGGGCCGACTTCACTAGGAGAGTCTAATAACCCTAGTGCCTCGGAACTGCGGGGACTTTAACCCTTGAACAATAGGAGGGTTACCCACAATGACTTGACATGACTTGTTTACATTATAGAAACTCATGATCGAAACATTGAGGAATGACATGACTCAAATACATTATAGACACTTCCCAGAATAAAAATTGGGGTACAAGACATAAGATATATAGGTAAATACATTCCGAAGTTACAAATACATCAACACTCCCTCTTAACTAGGAAGGTATTCTTTCGACACAATTTTCAACACTGGTCTTCTTCTTTGTATCGACCGGATCATCTCATCGTCTTCATATTCAAGTTGTCTTCATCTTCAAGTATTCTTCATCTTCAAGTCACCTTCATCTTCAAGTCATCTTCTTCTTCAAGTCTTCTTTATCACGAGATCTGGATCATCACTGCTGGATCATCTTTACTGTATCATCATCAAATCTAGATCATCATCACATCTGGATCATCACTTGATTTGGATCATCATCAAGTTTGGATCATCATCGGGTGCTATCTCTCGATTCTTCTCGTCACAGGAATTTCTATAGAGCCATCCCTTATTCATGCTGGTTGTAATCCTACCCTTCATGTAGGTCTTTAGCACTTATATCTGACCCTAAGTCAAAATGGCCCACCCAACTCTTACATCTGACCTCATCTTGTTAGAAAGGCATGCCCAGCACTCACATCTGACCATGTGTAAACACATCGCTCCAGAATGGCTCAGTACTTACATCTGACCTCATCTTGTCAGAAAGGATCTGCACTTACGTCCGACCCTATCTTGTCAGAAAGGCACAACACTCACATCTGACCATGTGTAAACACATCGCGCCAAAATGGCCCAGCACTTACATCTGACCTCATCTTTTCAAAAAGGCTCTGCACTTACATTCAACCATGTGTAAAGACATCGCATTGAAAGGGCTCTCAGTCCCAGACTGAGGATTCTTGGTAACTGACCAGGTGCCTCCATTCTCCTAGAGAATGACATCATCGCTTATATTTGATCAAGTGGGAACACATCCCTGAATCACATCAGAATGGCCATGCACTCACATCTAATCATGTAAGACTACATCCTATAGTCATATCAGAATGACCCTTAGTCCCAGACTGAGTATTCCTGGTAACTGACCAAGTGCCTCCATTCCAAGAATGGCATTCAGCCCTTACATATGATCATGTAGGAACCAATCCTACAGTCACAACAAAATGGCTCAACACTCACATCTGACATGGAAGGAACCAAATCCTCTCACCATGACAGAATGGCTCAGCCCTTACATCTAACCATGGAAGGAACCTAATTCTCTCACCATGTCAGAATGGCTCCAGGTCTCATCATTTCCCTTTGGAGGGACCCTCGATCTGGAGAACACCAAGCTTCTCCCTGAAGTACTCAAACTTCACTCTAGCCGATGGATTTGTCAACACATCAGCTATTTGTTCGTCTGTGCAACATACTGGAGATTTACTACTCCTCTATACACCATATCCCTTATATAGTGATACTTGATCTCGATATGCTTCGACTTGTCATGGAACACTGGGTTCTCTGACAACTTCACACAACTCTAGTTTTCGCAATATATACAAGTAGAATCCAACTAGAGATCAAATAAATCAGATAGTAGCTTTCTCAGCCATACTGCCTCGCAACTAGCTGAACAAGTTGTGACATATTCTGGTTCAGCTGTACTTAGTGCCACTCAGGATTGCTTCCTGCTAAACCAAGAGATCATACATGTTCCCATACTGAAGCAGCTTGTTGAATTGCTCCTCCTATTGATGGCACTACCTGCCCAATATGAATCAACATAACCCTCTAGGTTAATCTTCTGATTTGCCTCGTACTTGATCCCATAATCAACTATACCCTTCAGGTACCTCAGAATATGCTTTGCATCAATCAAGTGAACATGTCTCGGATTTGTTAGGAACTAGATCAAGGTGTTCATAGTAAAGCAAATATATGGTCTCATGTTCGTCAGGTACATCAAGGATCCAATCATCTGACGATACATTGTAGCATCAACTGCTTCTGATGAAGCATCGCTCAATAGCTTCAGGTTCGATGCCAAAGGTGTGGTTATGGCCTTGCAGTCCATCATCCCAAATCTCTTTAGAATCTCTACTGCATACTTCCCTTGTCCAAGGAAGATTCCATTCACATTTTGCCACACCTCCATGCCTAAGAAAGAGTGCATCATACCCAAGTCTTTCATTTCAAACTTGGCAGCAAGTTTCCTCTTCGTATCAGCAATCAACCCATCCACACCTGTTAAAAACAAATCATCCACATATAGTAGGAGTATCACTGGATTGCCATGTTCAACCTTGTAGTAAAATTTGGAATCTGCTTTACTCTTGGTAAAGCCCAAACTAGATAGGAAACCATCAATTCTTTCGTACCATGTCCTGGGTGCCCGTTTCAAATTGTACAAGGCTTTCTTCAATTTACACACATGAGACTCCCTATCATGTGTCTCAAAATCAAGTGGCTGTTCCACATACACTTCCTCTTCTACTACACCATTCAAGAAAGTAGTCTTGACCTCCATATGGTGTATCTTCCATTTCATCACTGCAATCAGAGAAAGTACTGATCTGATGGAAGTGTATTTGGCTACAGGTGCAAAGGTTTCTTCATAATCTATTCCTTCTTTCTATGAGAAACCACAAGCCATGAATCTTGCTTTATATTTCTCGATGCTTCCATCTGTAGCATGCTTGATCTTGTAGATCCATTTGGAAGTTACAATGGACTTCCCTTCTGGTCTTGGGACAACATCCCAAACATAATTATTCATGATCTATTGATATTTTTCAATCATAGCCTCCTTCCATTCTTTCCTTTCTGCTGCTTCTTCATAGTTGGAAGGTTCTTTTTCAATAATGTCACATAGGAAGGCTACATAACTGGAGCAAGACGTAGTTCTCTTTCTTCCTCTAGGTGTTTCTTTTGAATCTCCATATCTTTCTACACCTTGGATAATTTCACATACCCAAGTAGTTTTCCTCTTATGAGGATTCTTCTCCTGAGGTGGATCTACAGGTTCTTGAGGTTCTTCTAATTCTCGACCTTCTTCTTGAATTTCTTCGTTCATGGTTGTATCATGAATTATGGGTGCTCTTGTTTCTTCAGGTTCTTCAGTCGGTCTCTTTCTAGATTTGATGTAGGCTGAATCTTCATCAAATGTTACATCTCTGCTAATGTCAATCTTCTTGAAAGCTGGGAAGTATATTCTGTAAGCCTTCAAGCTTTCAGAGTATCCCACAAATATACCCTTCTTTCCTAAAGGATCTAACTTCGTCCTCTTTTCTTTCGAAATGTGTATGTACACCAGACAACCGAATATTCTGAGATGGATGACTTCTAGTTTCTTGCCGGAGAAGACTTCTTTAGGAGTCTTTTTCTTGAGTACTCTGTGTGGAGTACGGTTCTGTAAATACACCGTTGTTCTTGCATCTTCTGCCCATAAATGCATGGGAAGATATTGGTCATGAAGCATGGCCGTTGCTACTTCCATGATTGTTCTATTATTTCTTTCTGCAATCCCATTCTATTGTGGATTATATGGAGTGGATAACTCCCTCTTAATCCCTGATTCTTTGCATAGATCTTTGAATTCATTTGATGTGAATTCTCCGCCATTATCTGATCGAAAGGTATTGATCTTATTTTTAGTGCGGTTCTCGATCAAGGCTTTGAATTCCTTGAACTTGCTGAATACTTCATCTTTGTTCTTCATAAAGTATATCCATTCCTTTCTAGAAAAATCATCAATGAAAGAAACATAGTATGCATACCCACTTAGTGAACTAAATGACATTGGACCGAATACATCGGAGTGGATGATTTCCAAGATTCCTTTTGCCTTGCTCTCGCTACTTGTAAATGTCTTCTTTGTGTTCTTCCCTTTCGCACATCCTTTGCATACACCTTCATGTTTTGTCTGCATTTCTGGGAGTCCTTCAATAGCTTTGATTGCAAGTGATAGTGCTCTATAATGCACATGTGCAAGCCTTCTATGCCAAAGCTCATTTGGTTCTACCGAGTCATGAACCAAAGATTGTTCTGGTTGGCCCTTCAATTTGTATAGTCCTCCCTCTTATTCCCCAATCACTACTACATCATTGAAATACTTTCCCTTTGGCCACATGAGGACTTGGCCATCTACAAATGCAACCCTCATTCTTTTTGCATCTAATGCAGATATGGAGAGGAAGTTCTTCTTTAGTCCAGGTACAAACAATACATCTTTCATCTTGATAGACTTTCCAGAGTCTAGCTTGTATGAGGATTCACCACTACCTTTTATTGGATATTGGTAGTCATCTCCGAGTTTCACAAAGGATTCCTTGAATCCTATCATATGTTTGGAAGCACCACTGTCTATAAGCCAATCATTGCTGCCATCTGTGATAGTTCCCATGAGAGCGGAGATTAGAACATATTCTTCATCACTTGAAGAATCATCACTGACTTGTTTGTTTCTCTTTGTGGAAGGTTCATCATCCTCTGCAGCATGATCATGATGTCTTCTCTTGTTTCCCTTCTTCTTGTGAGAGCTACTTTTGTTTCTAGGACAATCTCTAGCAAAGTGTCCTTTTTCATCACATGTATAGCAAATGAACTTAGACTTATCTCTAGGCTTTCTAAAGTTATTCCTTTGATGAGAGTACTTACTTCTGTGGTGGCTAGATTTGGTTTTCTTGGATTGTACTGTGAGAGCTTGATCTTCACTTCCCATCTTTTATTCTCGATCTGCTATCCAAGCATCTTCTTGAGAGGCATTCTTCCCATAGTCTACTGAACTTGACTAACTTCGTTCTGGCACAGATCCCTTGAATGAAAGAGTCCCATGTCCTAGGGAGACCATTCAAGGTGGTCATTACAATCTCTGCATTCTCCACTTCTTCATCTAGTGCTTCAAGTTGTTATTTGATCTGGGAGACCCTTGTAAAGTAAGACTAGATGGTCTCCACATTATGGATCTTCACATTCTTCAACTGGTTCCTTAAGGTCATCTCCAATTTATGTTCTTTCCTTCAAACAATTTGGTTAGGGCATCAAACATAGCTTTAGGTGTCTTTAAGGAGGACACCTGTGGTATGAGGTGATCCTTGATTGAATCAGCAATAATCCTCTTTTCCATAACCAACTTCTTCTTGTGTAAGGCCTTAGCCTCATCTCCCTCTGGAACTGGAATCTCCTCATTGATGTAGGAGTCCAACTCATTCTCTTCTAGGACGAGGGAGATCCTATACTTCCAGGATCAGAAGTTATCAACTCCCTCAAGATTTTCATCAAGCTTGATATGATGGGACATCTTAACTGAGAACCTCAAATGGAAATACAAAATATTTAGATCTTACTAGGTCAAGATGTCGAATCTGGATTTGAAGATGAATTTTGCAGTGCTGGTTTAGGAGCATATTAGGGTTTGTATTTTCCGGAGTTCTGTCCACCCAAATGCTTTGATATTTATTTCTAACCTCAATTTTTAGGAGGAGATCAATCCAGGCCTGGGCTTACTGAAAAAAGTCCTCTTCTGTGAAAAGCCCTAATTTCCGAAAGCAGTGTTGGGTGCAAAACTGAAAAACATCAGAATTGGATTTTGTTTCGATAGAAAGATGCACCTTGGGGAGGAGAGTTAGTCCAACCTTATTTTTCTGAAAATTTGTGGAGAGAGATCCCAAAAATAGGAATCCCTAGTTCCTGCAGCTGCATAGTGTCTTCTTCTTAGGTTAGCTCTGATACCATGTTAGATTTTTATCATTAAGCTAGCATTATATTAGGATCTTTTAACTGAGAGAATAACAAGCACAACAATCAAACACAAGAGACAATGAACACAATGTTTTTCCTCGGGGAAACCATAAATGGAAAAAACCCAACAACTTCCTCAGAGATAGAATCAGCACCAAATAGAAAAGAAAAATAAATATCAACAATAAATATGTACAGATCAATAGGTTGTTACATATATGAAGTAGCAATAGATGAAGGAAAAATACTATTCAGGAACTCGTTACTAACCTGAGAGGTGACCAATTGTGTTCTTTTCCTTTCATTCCCTCCACCGATATCATATGTGACATATTTGAATGACTGCAAGTTCACTTCATGTCTCCCAAGTTCATGCTCATCGGTGACATGTGTGCATTTGTCCAAAAATGCCATTCCACCACACCTTGGGCATGTCCCATCTACGCAAGGCCTTTGATAAAACGTGAAACCTTCTGTCCTTCTACACAAGATGCTATGGATAAACTCTCTAGATGATGTCGGTGGCAATGTAGTTGAGCATTCCTGCACAAGAGTGTTATGCAAAACACGCAATATATGTATATATGTGTCATAATAATAAGCATACTCAATGTGATATCGACAACAACATGTGTTACGAGTTGTGTTTATTTTAACATACCATGGTTTGTATTTCTTGAAGGATCTTTGGCCCAAGTTAAGCTCATTATGTTCATGCCTAAATCTCACATATAATTCTATTTGTGTCATGTCAAGAAAATGTTTAATGTGGGGCTCACGATCCCTTGAACCCATTCTCAATTTTAGTACATATTTTTGGTTGGATGAAGGTCTACTATTGCCATGCCAAAAATCCTGCACCAGTCCATTTACCGCATCAATGAGCTTCATATCGGAGCGTGGAAACCTGCCAACAAACAACCAGGCATCTGTTTCACTAGAGTCAAGTTGTTCTCTTCTAGAATAATACCTATGAAGTGCTTTGATATCCAATCCTACAAGTTTGGATGTAGGCTTAAGAAGGCGAAGGGCCCTGGTGCTTTTGTTCATGATTGATTGTGACAACACACGACAAGCTGCATTGCGATCCTTTGAACAAAATTTATTTCCAATATTACTAAATGCATCTACCAAACTTATGACAACATAAGAACTTGGTTCAAAACTGTTTATCATCTTTATCCTTAAGTTTTTCCTAACAACAGTCATAGACCTAGATTTTAACAACGATATAAATAATCTACATTTATCTCCATCACATTTAGAATCAAAATAGTTGACAAGTATCTGTCAAGCTTGATATGCAATACTGCGTTTAGATAGCGTATCTTCAAGCGAACCAATGAGACTTTCATCGATCTATATATGTTTTGGAGTTCTTCGGTGTGAAGTTGCTAATGGAGGTAGGGAAGTTGGAATTGCACCCTGTACCATATCACTCGGTCGGTCTGGCATTTGAACATGAGCTTCATGTCCTTTCTGTGTCTTCCTAATGGTCAGATGGTGGCAATTGGAAATCCTCTTGGGTGGTTTGAACAACATTGTCTTCTTTGAGCATACCTTCGGCATTCAATGTCTCTCTAACTTCGTCATTTGTATACCCACATTCAATTAAATCTGCAAAGGTTTCAGGTGGCCTTGATGTGCACCTACGTTTTACACCTTGATCGGTGCCATGCAGTTCTCGTTCTTCTACTAATATGGGGACCGAAGGCCCCTCGAGCGAATGCTTTTGTCTTTCTTGATGTGGATTGGTAGGAAGAACTGTGGCATCCTCAACAACCAGAATTGGTTGAGTGTCCATAAAGCGTCTTCGATTGGTCATGTCATTTCTTTTCTTCTCTCTAATTTCTTCAAGGATTTCATTGGGTATCCTCTTCCTTGCTGATTTTCTTGCTCGATTGCGTGAGTTTCCCATGACCACAATGATCAATGATATATATGGTTTCCTTTGCTAGCTCCTCAATGGGAAAATACCCAAGCTTGGTTTCTTTCTTGCTCAATTGTGTCTATATACTCAAGATAGCAAGAAGATTGGGAAGAATGTTTCCTTTGCTAGCTCCTCAATTCCAAGAAAAACAATGGTAGAGATGCTCTATGGTGCTCAATGGGAAATTCCCCAAGCTTGGTTTCTTTCTTGCGCAATTGTGTCTACATACTCTTGATCCAGGGGGAAGATTGGGAAGAATACATTGATTTTTCTAGATCCTCAATTGCAAGAAAAACAAAGGTAGAGATGTTGTATGGTGCTCCTCAATGGGAAATTATCCAAGCTTGGTTTCTTTCTTGCTCAATTGTGTCTACATACTCCACCACAATGACCAAGTTAATGTTGCCTTTGCTAGCTCCTCAATTGCAAGAAAAACAATGGTGGAGATGCTCTATGTGGCCCCTTGCTCAATTAATGGATTCTTTCTTTCTCAATTCATTATTTATTTTTTGCTCCTCAATGTATAACATGCTCCAAGCAATACATAGAAACTCGTGGTGGAGATGCTTGATTCACCAAACAATTTTGTGTGAAAATATGGTGAAGAAGATAATGTTCACGCACCGTCTGTAACATAAAGTTGCGCGTGGACTGTCAAACCTGTGAAAATGTGTTAGAGTGTTTCTCAGACAATGAATGCTATTGTTTATACAGAGAATAAATGCGCATGCATTATTGTTAACTAAAATGGGGGCGCATTTTGGATACATAAAACGCATGCACGTTTTACTCTAATAGAATTTTGGAGCATTTAAGAAGGTAGTTGCACGGCTAAGGGATCATTCAAGGTTTAGGGGGAATTAAAAAGCACTCCCTTAGTCTTTGTGCCTTAACATGGCCCCTTTCTTCAACCTAACTATACCGTTTTACAACTCTAGGGATGTGTGTGTGAGAAAAAGATAGGTTAAGGGGCGTTAGTAATAAGGGGATACATGGGGATATG
>LPNX010523995.1:92124-124120 GCA_001517045.1 Pseudotsuga menziesii
GCACTCATTGTAGTATTTAAAAATGCTCTCTCGTTTTGCTTCACTAAAATGCTCTCCCATTTTGCTTCACTAAAACGCACACATTTTGTTTTAATAAAATGAACTCCCATTTTTCTTCAATAAAACACACTCCTGTTTTGTTTAAATTCAAAAATGTATTCCCTCCAAATGATAAGGCCAAGCCTCCACCCATGCTTTCATGGAATTCTTATGCCTATGTGTCTGGTTCATACTTTTGTTCGGATTCAACATGCATATGCCTTGGAGTATGATAAACCATGACTAATTCAACATGATACCCAAATTTTCAATATGCTTGTGTTTAGTCGTTCGTCTAATTATGCTGCACACCTCCATTTTTTATGAGATTTTAGAAACATGTATGTTTTTTTTTGCAGATTCCAAATATGTAAATTTTAACAAGAATACATAATTTTTTCTATTTTTTTTCTATTTATCTTCTCTCATCACTCCTCAACTCAAGAAACACACTGTTGGTTTTTCGTCCATATCTATTTCGTTTCTCAACCATTTAAAAACAAATTGTATGGTGCAATATAGAACACCGACCTCTGTATGCTATAAAAAACCCATTTCCAAATAATTGCATTAAGACATTCAAACACTGCACCCATAATTGACGTACACTATTACTATATGTTCTTTATATGTATACCGGTTTTCGTAAGTTTATTCCATCATTAGTCACTCAGACGCTACATCCACAAAAACATATACCTGATAATTTGTCCCAAAAATAAAAAGTGCCCATTAAAAAATATCTAACTTTAGATAGTTAACAACATTTTAAATAGAAAGAAATTATATATTTGGAAATTTCATTCAATTTCCTACATTTCTTGTTTCTTACTCATCGCATGATTCATTGTGTAAGTGTTTCAAAATATCCGTGCAAGTTGATGGAAGTCTGTTTTTTCAGTTTTCTATTGCATCTAAAGCGCCAAAAGAGACCCTCAACTTTGTGCACTCACCCTCATCATGATCACCCTTTCTCATTTTGTGAGGTGATCTAGTCCTTGTTTATGATTAGGACCATGATAAACTTGGTAGGATAATTTTTTAGTCCCAATGGTAGGGTCCTTACTACATCAAATGATGTTTGGTGAATGGGTTATTTTTTCTAATTGGTTCAGATGGTGAACTCCTAAAGAACCTTCACAATTAGTTATATTTGAATAAATTCTATCCTTGGGATTGTTGCATCTCACAACATGTATCGGTAGTTATTCTTTGTATCCTTTCATTGTATATTTTTGTTTTGGTTTGCTTTCTTGTCCTTCTTAGTCGGATTTTCACTGCTTATGTTACATTTGTTACATTAATGGTGGAAGTCAATATACTCATAATATCGATTCATCAACTTGGCTCATTTAATCCTCTTCACGCATGCTTCCATGTGAGCAATGTATGCGATGACATTGTTAATGATAACCAAGTGAAATATGAAGTTATGATTAGCTTCCTCATCAATTCCTTCCAATTTAACATTTTCCCCCTTTTTGTTCATTTGGATTCTCAGTTACTTATCACAATTAAATAATTATTATCGTCTACATGATATTTCTTTGTTTAGAAAATGTCTGTAGTTCAGATAATTGGTTAGATAGTTTTAAAACATTTCATTCATTCATATTTCTACGAGTCTCAATGGATTTGTAGATAATACTACAAATTAAATTCCAAGTTAACATCTAATTCATTCAACATAATCATAAAAAATCCATGAATATATATAAGAATCATACTATAATCACATGTACATAATCATATGCATCACATCATTGCATTGATCATAAGCAAGAATCAACAAATAATCAATAAAAACATTTTTACACTTGCGCACACACAAATGAATCACAACATTTTATTTATCAAAAGTAAGTATCAACAAATAGTTGTCCATAAAAAAAATTCGTACACACACAAACATATATACATGCATACAAATACCCTCATATTGTTATTCCAATTAGCATGCACTCAAAAGAATAGCTCAATCAATTCCTCAGCAATGTGTATCCACCCTTGGTTTATGATCACACAGTATTTTCATTTGTGAGTATCCTCTATGATCACCTAGACATCTCGTCTATGACACTATTATATAGAGAAAACATTATTCTTCTTGACCTAACCTCATTGATGCTAATGTATTTCTATCCTCGCTAGTCCCACATTTGAACACACAAACACAAAGGATGATCATAAGTCACGTATTTCTTAAAGAAAACCTAACCCCCATCGACAATAATATGTAAATACAATCAAAACCATCATGCATTTTTCACTTACCCTTTGGTCCCCATGCCTGGATGGGAGGGAAAATTATTTGTGGGTCTCCCATGTAATCCATATCCACTTATGGATAGTCCTCGATCACCATTGGGAGTTGTTGCCACTACTTAAAAAAAATAGCTTAAAAGTCATTTCTCATGACACCTTCCCTACATATGGTCATCAAGTACCTCGACCATATCATGTAAGCATCCCTTGGTTCTATTTATCTAATATCATGGTGCATGTCATGTAACATAAGGATCGTCTCAAATGAATTGTCAATTGCATGCCCTATTTCACATTTTCAGTTATGGCTATCAAATAAGTTCTATGTAGCCCTATCCCATTGCCTAATCAATTGGATGAAAACCAATATGCCATACGTAGGTAGCCCTATCATGAATTATGCATCATATAAAATTATATTTGTTTTCTCTTTTTATATCAATAAGGCTTCCACATCCCAATATTCAATGAATTTCATAAGGAGAAGGGCATTGAATCATATTAAGGGTTTTTCAAGAAATTTAAAAATCCCATGTCATGTGAATGTTACGATATTTGAACACTTAGGATTTAGTTAAGATCAACTTAATCTAATGTGCATTTAGATAAAGTGTGTTTCTTTAGTATGCATTGTACTTATGTAATATGATAGTAAACTAGACATAAATTTATCCAATGGTTAATTTTCTCATTAATACTGATGGCTATATTGATCCACTGATTACCACCCCATAGGTCCATGATGTTGTTTAAAGAGAACATGCAATAATTTGCTAATGGTTGTTTGTGAGAAACCCATAAGTAAACAATTTTCCTTTCGCATTAATATATTGCTCAAGTGGTTGTGTTGGTTGGGGAAATGACCTCTTTCCATCTCTATGTGTTTTACTGATATAATACATTGGTGTGTTTATGTGATATATTTTTGTGCATGTTCCTTAAGGTACTTGACTTGTGTAGAAATACCTTGTCTTTTCTACTTGAGAAATATCTTTATGGAATTAAAAAAGATCCTTGCAAGTTTTAAATATGTGCAGAGAAGCAAATCATACACATTCTTTTAAGAAAAATAGATATTACACCATAGCATTCACACATAAAACCCTTAACCGATAAAACCAACAAACCTTGGAGCCACACCTCCTAATTTCTCATTATCATTATGAATTACTCACAATAAAGTATAGGTATTTTTTAGCCTACAATACCCTAATCCATTACCTTGACTTAGAAAATAGACCCCAATCCCTTAACCGAGATTAAATACATATTTTTAGAAAACAACCCCCAAAGATGGAGATTGCATAAAAAATGGTCTCCTGACCATTTCTATGAAGGTCTTGGATTGATCGTCAGGCGTGTCACTAACAGGTGCAACCCCCCAGACACACGCACATACAAACACACATAAATAATACAATATACACCTAATATTCTCCCATTTGTATAGCAATGAGTCATATACTCATAGTTTCAAAGGTTCAGGGCATCAATGCTCATAGATTATCTACACCAGGATAACTTATTTGTATTGTCAGACTTTGTTAATGAATCTACAACATTCTTCAAGGTGTCAATGTTTTCCAGCAACACCTTCTTGGCTTCAACCATCTCTCTCACAAAGTGATATTGCACATCAACATGCTTGTCTTAGCATGATAAGTAGGGTTATTTTCTAGGAAAGTTATACTTTGGCTATCGTAATATAACCTTACAACTTTCTTTACAAACACAAAAATTGAGCACAGTCTATGCATCCATACTATTTCTTTGCTAGCATGAGTGGCTGCCATGTATTCAAATTGTCTATTTCAGAGTGCAACTACATCATGTCTCTTGCTCGCCCAACTGATAGTTCTTCCAAATAGGTTAAATACATACCCACTTGTAGATATTCTGCAATAAATATATCCAACCCACTAGGCATCAACAAATCCATGTGCATCTATTACTCTATCTAGTCTAGGTCTTCCTTGGTACAAGATTGCATAATATGTGGTGCCCCACAAATATATCAAGACCCTATTTACATTTGTCTACAACTAATTTCCTGGTTTTGAAATATATTTTCTCAAAACTCCCAATGCATGAGTAATGTCACATCTAGTACATTTCATTGCATAAATACAAATTCCAACTCCATTGGCATATGAACTCATGAAATATCTACATCCTCTTCATGTGTCTTTGGGTATTGGCCTACGTATAACTGTACACCTACAGGAATAGGAACCTTAACCGAATTACTTTTGTGCATGTTAAATATTTATAGTACCGTCTCAATCTCTGTATTACCCTCTCAACATATCTTCCTATTTGCATGATCTGTTCTTATCTCCATTCCTAGAATGAAGGTTGCAGTGCCAAGATCATTCCTTTATTTGTTGTTTCCAATCAACAACATGCTATTAACATATAATACTATGCTAATGAAGTGATCACCAACCCATTTGGAGTATACATAGTGATCAACTTTTCTTCTCACAAACCCCAATCCAAGTATGTATGTGTCAAAATTTTGGTACCACATCCTTAGAGATTTATTTAGACCATAAAGGGGCTTCTTTAGTTTACATACCAACTCTTAATTTCCCTTTACTGTGAACCATTCTGATTGTTTTATGTAGACTTATTCTTCTATATCCCCATGTAAGAATGTTGTCTTCACATCCATCTTCTCTACTTCAAGATCAAAAGAAATAGAAATAGAAAGAAGAAATCTAATAGAAGTTAATTTTTCAACTAGAGAAAATATATAACCAAAATAAATTCCCTCTACCTAAGAATATCCCTTTTCTACCAAGAAATATTTGTACTTATCCACTATACCTTCCGCATTCAACTTCTTTTTAAATGACCATTTGCTACCAACAATTTTTCTTCCAGCTGGTAACTATACTAGATCCCATGATTTTTTGTCCAAGGCATCTATTTCTTCAATCATGGCCTTCTTCCAAAGATCAATATCCTCTGAATCAACAACTTCCTTCATATTTCTAGGAACATCATCAGTAATAGATAAAGAAAAACTAGAATGAAAATTAAGAGGGGAATACCTTTCTAGTTTCCTTCTTTCTCATGACGATCTCCTCAAAATTGGGGTATGAGGTTCTTCTTCTTCTTCATCATCTTCTTCAGCTTCTTCTGTTGAGTCATATTCTTCATTCTCTAACTCAAAATTTACTGTCTCTGGTTCCTTTTCCATTGGATTCCCTTCCTATCTAGGGATTTCTTTGAACTCTCTAAACACAACATATCAACTGTAAATTTCCTTTTTTGGTTACAGGATTCTGAAGCTTACAACCTTTCATACCATATTTATAACCAATAAAGATGTATTTTTCATCTTTGTTATCCAACTTGCTCTTTTTCTTTTTTGTAACATGTACATAAGAATCACAACCAAATACTTTCAAATTCTTAAATAGAGGGATTCTTACCAGTCCATACCTCTTATAGAGTTTTGTCCACCAATTATGAAGTGGCTGATCGATTTACCAAGTAGCATGTTGTATCCACTGCCTCTGACCGTAATTATTGTCCTATCTTGGAACTACTTAGTGTGCTCCTTTCCTTTTCCCTCAATGTCCTATTCCTCCTCTCGGAAACACCATTCTGTGTATGTGTGTATGGAGTATTCTTCTTCCTCGATATATCATTCTTCTTACAGAATTCCTCAAATTCATTCCTACATAACTCTCCACCATTATCTGTTCTCATCACCTTTATTGTAATTTCTGTTTAATTCTATACAAGAGCCTTAAATTCTTTAAACTTAAAAAATACTTCAGATTTCTTTTGAAGGAAACAAATCCATGTGTTCATTAAGAAATAATTTATAAGTGAAACATAATACACATATATAGCTAATGATTGAACAAGCACACATCCAAACACATCACTCTATATTAAATCTAAAAATTCAATTTTATATTATAGCACCATATGCAAATATTACTCGGTTTTGTTTTTTGTATATGCAACATTAACAGAAATAAAAATGCAGAGTGCAATTAGTCATATATTCAACCAATATGTCATATATTGTACTTATCATTGGATCTGTCCAATATGCCATGAACATGTTGGCAAATGTGCTGAATGCACTCAATGAATTTGTTCACCTTGGAAACTTCAGATGGACATGAGGTGAATCAGTCGGAGTAGCTGCAAATGGCATGGCTATGTCAATGGGACATAGTGGTTGGAATCCCAAGCCCACCTGAAAGGAGCTGTGGTTGGTTGAGCTGTGGAGGGACCAATTATAGCTGTGTTATACATAGGGGAGGCTCTCATCCCAAGTGTGTGGATGCTTTGAGTTGTACATGTGCAAAATGTGTCTGATCATCCTGTTGACAACCTCTGTCTGGCCATCAGTATGGGGATGGAAAGCTGTGGACTTTGTGAACTTGGTGTCTAGCATTGACCATAGGATAGACCAAAATGTACCAAGGAACCTGCTATCCCGATCTGAGATTATATACTATGGGATCCCAAAGTGTACCCACACTTGTTCAAAGAAGAGTTTAGCAGTGGATTTTGTTGTGATATTCTTCTTGCAGGCCGCCATTATGGCCATCTTTGAGAATCTGTCAACGATCACAAACACACAGTCATTGTCGTGCTTAGTAGAAGGAAGGCCCGACATGTAATCCATAGAGATGGATTCTCAAGGTCGACTAGGGGTAGGAAATGAAGTATAGAGGCCTTGCTTCTTGATGGATGGTTTGGCAATGGTGCAAACAGTGTAGGATTGGATGTACTTCCTGACATCATATCGAAGGTTCAACCAATAGAAATACTTCTGTAGTACTGCAACTATTTCTTGACCCCAAAATGCCCAGTGACCCAAATATAGTGCACTTCCCAAATCATCTTAGCACGCTCACTTGAAGGAACACAAAGGTGTCCCATGTGACACAGTAGTGCATCCTATAGGTGAAAATTTGGAACTTGGTTTCCCTCCAAGAGCATCATGTATGTGTGGCTAAATTCTAGATCGCTCTTGTAGAGAAGCGGCCAATCAGAAGTCTCATGCCCACAAGAGTTGAGCACGGTGGTTATCGCCACGATCGATGGTCGGTTGAGGCAGTCTGCAACATTATTGGTGCTTCCCTTCTTATACTTTATGTTCAAATGAAATTGTTGTAGATATGTGGACCACTTCTGATGGTGATTGTTTTGTAACTTCCCTTGTGTCTATATGAACTGTAGGGGTTGGTGTTCTATGTGGATGATCGTTTCCTTCCACAAAATGTAATGCTTCCATTGTTAGCAAGCCTATACAATGGAATACATCTCTTTGTAATAAGTGGGATATTTGCAGACTGTCTCAGATAGTGGCTCATTGTGATATGCCATTAGATTCCCTTGTTGAGTAAGGACTGCCCCAATAGCATAGTCAGAGGCATCTGTCTCGATCTCAAATGGTTGTTGCAATTCTGGTAATGTGAGCACTGGGGCACAATAGAGGCGATGTTTCAATTCTACAAATTCCTTCTATTGAGTTTTTGACCAGAAGAATTTTTCTTTCGCTCCTCCCTTGGTGACTTGACTGAAGGGCCAAGTGATATGAGAGAATTCCAACACGAACCTACTATAGAAATTAGAAAGGCCCAGAAAGCTGTGAAGCTCTGTTAGAGTAGTTGGGGTTGGCCAATCCCAAATGAATTGGATCTTGGTTGGATCCACATGTACCCCACACTCATCAATAATGTAACCTAGATATTGAACCTGGGTCATGCCAAAAGTGCACTTGTCCAAATTGGCACACAACTTGTGTTGTCGCAGTGTTTGGAGGACTTGTCAGATGTGGTGGAGGTGCTCTTCCCAAGTCTGGCTAAATATCAGGATGTCATCCAAGTACACTACTACAAATGAGTTTGTGATCAATGGCCACAATATGTCATCCATCAGTCTCATGAAGGTTGCAGGAGCATTCGTCAACCTGAAAGGCATGACCAACCATTCAAAAAGACCCTCCTTGGCTTTGAAGGCAGTCTTCCACTTATCCATTAGTTGGATCGGTACCTGGTGATACCTGGACTTTAAGTCGATCTTGCTAAAATATTTTTCCCCTTTAATCTAGTCTAGGAGGTCATCAATCCATGGGATCGTGTACCTATTCCAAACTGTGATCTTGTTCAGTGTTCGATAGTCAATACAGAGTCTCCAAGTCCCATCCTTCTTCTGTACCAACACGATCGGGCTCCCACAGGGTGATGAACTTGGCTGGATGTGGCCCTTATATAGTAGCTCCTGAATCTGCCTCTTGATTTCATCATTCTCCAGAACAGAGCGTCAATAGATTGGTCCATTGGGAAGAGACGCACTTGGGGTCAAATTCATGGGGTGCTTGAGTTGACAGTGTAGAGGCACCCGAGTGGGTGAGGTGAATATGTCCCGGTACTCCTCCACGACCTTGTCCATTTGTTGTTGTCAGCAGAGGGGATCTATCTGGAGTTCATGGCCATGATATTCTTCTTTCCCTGAGGGCGGATCATCAATAAAACAAATTTACTGGTTTTGGAAATGAGCTTACTGTATTTTTTTGCAGTAACCAAAGAGATAGTACAGAAGGTGGTACCTATGGTATCCTGTACAACTTATTTCCCAATGTAATAATAAAAATGCGAGGCCGAGACTCATACACAGCATTTCACTTCCATAAGTATGCTTGACCTAATAATACATCACAAACATAAAGAGGAGAAATATTACAAAATACCTCTTCGGTGAAGGGATTGATGCTATAGGGAAGGTGACATTGCTCGCTGACGCAAAGATCCCATCCTTGGTGAAGCCACCAGATGGTGTACGGATGTGGGTGTGCTGTGGTCAGCAAGCCCAACCGCTTCACGACCTCTGCTGAAATCAGGTTCTTTTGGCTCCCACTATCGACAATGAACTATAGCAGGGAACCACTTACCCACATCTGGGAGTGGAAAAGACGCTTCTCCTCCTTTGAATCTTCTGGTTCTTCCTTTTGAATATTCATGGTGGAAATGGTGGAGCTGGGCTCTGCATCGATAATCTTCTTCCCTCTATCATTCCCCTTCTCAGGTTCTAATTCAGTGTCAGAGTGTGCATCTAATTCAGTAGCCTTTTTCTTAGCCACCAATGACTGCTTGGCCCAACACTCACTTGTGTTGTGAGTGGAGCTCTTATGGAACTCGCACCACTTTCCTACTTCCTTCTTCGGCTATGCAATGTTTCTCTTTACTTACGGATTTGGCAAGTTTTCTTGAGTCTCCATGCCTTGGTTGTGTCCTTGGTTTTGTGGTTTGGGGGAACCTTTCGCTTGCTTCTGATTCACAAATCCAAAGTATCGCTTTTTCTGTTTGAATTTTTGCTCAATTTTGGCTGCATTCCAGTATGCCGTACCAAGTGAGGAGATGTTGAGGAACTCCATTTTCTCCTGAATGTATCTATGCATAAAACTATGGTACTTCAACACCAAATGTTTTTCAGAATATTTGATACCCAACTTGGTGTGGAGGGTATGGAACAGATTCGTCAACTCATGCACATCTTAATCTCTTTGCTGCCGCAGCATAGTCCATTGTATGTACTTGTCCTCATAGCTCCCCACTAGATAATATTGTCCATTTATGCCATCTCAGAAAGAGTTCCAAGTGGGTACGGCCGAGAATAGAGAGGGTTCCTCCTTGTTTTTTCTCTCACAATAGGTCTCCCACCAGTCCTTGACATGGGGGGCGACTTTGAGTAGTGAAAAAGTAATCTTTTCCCGGTCGAAAAAGTCATGAACCGAGAAATATCCTTCTAATAGATTCAACCATCTATCTATGGCGTTTGCATCTATTAAGCCATCAAATATGGGAATGTCGAATTTTACTTGTACCTTAAAAGGGGTTGCACCTACAGAGTGGCTGCTAGATGCAGATGCGCTGCCAATGGGAAGTCGTTGAAGGATCTGGGAGAAGTTATCCATCATCGCGTTTTTTTGTTTTTCAAGGGCCTCCTAGAGAAACATTTTGATAGGATATTCTACACCCTTGTCTTTATTTTCATCCCCCATGGGTGGCTGTCGGGATTTGCGAGGCTTATCTTGCAAAGGTTCAACCAGATCGAGCCCTAACTCTTTATACCTCGCCCTCATTGGAGACATGCAAAGAAGGATCGAGAAAGAGCATATTGCTCTGATACCAATGATCCAGATTTATGTAGAAACGCAACAGAATACAGAAATAACCATAGAAACAAAGATGCAGTGGAAATAACACTTCATTTCATTAATCAAAGAACTAAAACTTGTTTACATATAGAATGGAAATAAACTAGCTAGAGTGTTGGTAGCTCATCTCTGAGAAGAGATGTGGCAGCTACATGCCTCTGAACCCTGTGTTACAATGAGGCTTGAAGGCCTATATATTATTAAGAAACAATGGAAACCCTCCACATCCTAACCTAACCCTAGGAGGTGAAACGCAAGAATGTGGGCCTCGTTGGGTAACTTGGTACATCAATTTTCCGGGGCCGTAACTTTAGCATACTACCTCCGTTTGATGCACATGATACATCGTTAGAAGGATATGTTCAAGGACTACATCTATAAAAAGTAAATATTGAGTCCGGAACGAACTCTTATTTTTTCCAACCATTCGATGCCGAAAAAATGTCGTTTAGGACCTCAAAATGGCTCCAAAAGTTTAGGACCTGAAAACTGCCAAAAATAGTAAATTGTGCTACAATTAAGGAAACTAAAAAAATGAAAGAAACAATGGTGGGGGTCCAAGTGGAATAGGTGGGTGGCCACCAATATCCTTCTGGATCAATTCTATTCATTATTCCCAACCATTCTACCATTATGGGGGGAGACCATTCGATCATTCAGATCAGTTTGTTCATGCACATTGTTGGTGGTTTGACCATCCTAAGTCGTGAAGGTGTGGTTCCACAGTGTTGTCCTGATTGGCATTGTGGTATGAGACCCTGTTTTCTCTATGTTACATAGTGGATCCGGTGTGGCTATTTTTTCCTTGCAGATTGTTGTGATATGCATCCATGTTTTGGTCTGAAAGGATTAGGAGTGGAAGAGGCCCATAATTGGCTGATAAACCTAGTGAAGAGAGGAACCTCATAGGCGGATTAAGAGGTGCTGGAAAATACTTGATGCACACCCAGAAGAACACTGGAAGGGAAGGTATAGCTTGAGGGAACTATGCAATAGTGAAGGGAATACTTCCTTGTGTTGGATGTGTAGGTATTGTGAAGTGCCAAGTTGGATAGATCTAGTGTAGGTGTCCATAGCTCCATGGTTGAGCTCTCTAGCTAGCAATTCTACCTTTCCATTTCTTTAGAAATCTGAGAAACCCAACTGTAGGTTGGTTTGGTTATGTCTTGTTGTGTATTTAGCATTGTGTGTAATCCTTGGATGAATAGTCTGAGAAACCCAATTGTAGGTTGGCTCAGCTATGTTTTGTTGTGTATTTAGACTTGTGTATAATCCTTTGTTGAATATTATGAGAAACCCAACCGTAGGTTGCTTCTACTATGTTTTTGATGTGTGCTGGCTAAGTGTGAGCCTATTGTTCCCTAGTTGCTTGTGGAAATCATGCCCATCTCGGGGGTGGAAATGTGTTGAGATATTAATGGACACACTGGCCTAAGGTTGGGTGGAACGTTGCAGTGACATAGCTAGTTGTGGGACAACTCCATCACTCAAGATAAGCATTCTCTGTCATTCTTGTTTATACAATGTAGTTTCTTAGGAATGAATGAATATGATGAATGCTTGCAATGTTTTAGTAGAGTTTACTGTGATGAATGTTCCTGCATTTGCATTGTTATTCCTTGTATTTTTTATGCATTTTGGCTAAGTTTATGGAGGCTGGAAGCGTGTTATAGTCATAATACCTTTGCTTTAGTGTTTCTGCCCCTTGGAATTCTCCTAAGGAAGGAAAAAGGTGGAAACCAAAAAAGGGAGGTTGAGCTCATAATTTTTTCCATGTTTCTTTGCTTAATAAATGTGTACATGACCCTAACCATGTGATTTATTGGGATGTGATCCAAGTGGAACCCAAGGGAGATTTCCAAACTGAGCCATTGTGCATCCTCCACAGGAAGGTCACAGTGCTCTAGAATCGAGCTGTTCGGCAGGTGAAGGTGCAGGGGAGCACTACAGTCTTGTAGAGGCTACATGGGAGTTGGAGGATGCCATGCGATTGGCACATCCATTTTTGTTCAATGTTGCAGAGCACTGAGCTAGTTCCAATGTAGCATTTTTGTTCAGCTGTGATGAGCACTAAGCATGGTGATGTTGTAAGGGGGAGGGGAATGTAACACCCCAGTTTTGACCCCATGGTATTGAATTGTACATGATGTACATATTGAATTTGAACCATGGCAAAGAGCTCAAGGACAAGGCAATGCCATTGATTTGGTGTTTTGTTTATAAGTGATCAAGGTTGATACCTATGGTTATAATGCTAAGTAAGGCATAACATATTTTGAATATCATCTAAATATACAATTAATAAAATACCACAACTAGTTATTAGACTACAATGTGAAAGAGATGGGGGCATGATTCCATAAGGGATAGAGTGGGGAGTTAGTCTAACCCTCTGAGCCAATAGGGTATGACAAGATGTCAATGGGGAAACCGATGAACTCTCAACTACCTTTTTTTTCTCTGTCCTCAATCATCAATTTCTTCCAGAAGTTGGTTGAGGCAGTTAATTCCTTGGGAAGAGCAAAGCATGTCAAGTTGATTACTTGTATGAGTAAGCCTGTAAGTCTACAGTCTAGGAAGATGTGATCTTGATTCTGATGTAAGGAAGCATGTGGATGCATGATAGTCTATCCTTTCTCTCAGTCATGAGAAGGTTTTTTTGTTGTTCTTCAGGTACGAGGACACCATTATGTTCCTTATTCCTGACCATTCTACCATTCTAGTGGGAGACCATTAAATCATTCGGATCAGTTTGTTCATGTGTGTTGTTGGTGGTTCAAACATCCTGAGCCACGAAGTTTTGGTTCTGTAGTGTTGGCCTAAGTGAAAATGTTCTATGAGACCCTATTTTCTCTTTATTACAGAGTGGAGCCTATGTGGCTGTGTTTTCCTCATAGATTGATGTGATGCGCATCCTTGTTTTGGTCTAAAAGGCTCAAGAGTGGAAGAGGCCCAGAATTGGCTGATAAAACTAGTGAATAGAGGAACCTCACAAACATATCAGGAGGGTCTGTAGAATCCTTGATGCACACCCGAAATAGCAATGGAAGGGAAGGTATGGCCTGAGGGAACTATGTAGCAGTGAAGGGAATACCTCCTTGTGTTGGGTATGTAGGTATTGTGAAGTGTAAAGATGGATAGATCTAGTATAGGTGTCCATAACTTTGTGGTTTATCTCACTAGCTAGCATATCTACCTTTCCATTTCCTTAGCAGTATGGGAAACCAAACTATAGGTTGTTTTGGCTATGTCTTGTTGTGTATTTAGCCTTGTGTGTAATCCTTGGCTGAATAGTCTAAGAAACGCAATTGCAGGTTGCTTTGACTATGTTTTGATGTGTGTTGGCTAAGTGTGAGCCTATTTCTCCCTAGTTCCTTGAGGAAATCATGCCCAAATCGGGGGCGTAGTGTGTTGATATATTAATGAACACACTGACCTAAGGTTGGGCGGAACATTGCAGATACATAGCTAGTTGCAGGACGAATCCATCACTCAAGATAAGTACTCTCTATCATTCTTGTTTATGCAATGTAGTTTCTTAGGAATGAATGACAGAATGAATGAATATGATGAATGATTGCAATCTTTCATTAGAGTTTACTATGATGAATGTTCCTGCATTTTCATTGTTATGCCTTGTATTTTTATGTTTTTTTCCTAAGTTCATGGAGGATGGAAGCCCGTTAGAGAGTTAGAATACCTTTGATTTAGTGTTTCCGCCCCTTGGAATATGCCTAAGGAAGGAGGAAGGCTGAAACTGGAAAAAGGGAAGTTGAACAAGGCATAAAGTGTGTTTTCCGATTTTCAGATTCTGGGGTCGGGAAGCGAAAGTTCTAAGGAAAAAAGTTAACTTTTTGATTTCTAAAGACTGAGGTCAGAAAGAAGAATTCGAAAGTGCAAAAAAAGTGCAGAAGTCGGAAGTCGAAAGTTGCTTTTCCAATTTACAAGTTTCGAGGTCGAAAGTGCAGAAAATTTCTAAGGAAAAAAGTGAACTTTTTGATTTCTGAAGTCCGAGGTTGAAAGTGCAGAAAAAGGTTAATGTCAAAAGTTGGTTTTCAAAATCCCGAGTTCCGAAGGTGGAAAGCGGAAGTGCAGAAGGCAGAATGCGAAAGAGATGTCAAGTATTTCACTTGTTTGTTAAGTTTCTGAGTTTCGAGCTTTTAGGTCGAAAGGGTGAAAAGTGAAAGTACGAAAGGCAGAAGGTGAAAAAGCCATTAAGTATTTCCATCGCACATTAGGGTTTCAATTTTTGAGTTCTGAGGTTGAAATCTTGGAAAGAAGAAGTGCGGAAGGAGGAAGGTGGAAGAGCCATTAAGTATTCTCGATGCACGTTAGATTTCTGATTCCCTAGTTTCAAGGTCAAAAAGGAGGAAGGCGCAAGTGTGGGAGGCGGAACCATGGTTGAAGGAATATGTCGTGTTGTTGGCTCCAACTTTCGAGTTCCACAGGAGGGAAGGAGGAATACAGAAATGACAGGTTTAGTGCGGAAGAGAGATTCTGGTCACAAAATGGATTCGTCAAAGGGTGAAATGACTATTACAATGGTTTCTAAGCCTGAGATTGATTGTTGAAGAGTGTGTTAACATCCATGCCATGTGTCTTGAAAGGAGAACTAGAGTTCTTGAAGCAAAATTTTTAATTATTTTGCATTATGGGGTATGGGGACATAAACTTAGACACACCATAGATGTTACATTCATTGATGATGGTGCTTCCCAATATTTTGTATAGATTTCCGTACTGAAATATCATCATCAATACGATTGATCCTCAAACCAATTACCATCTCCAGACATGTTCTTTCCACCCAAAAAATCCATTATTTCGATAAATATCAAGTATCTCTCTAGATTTGGAATGTGTAGCACTCCCTGTATATTTGTAATCCTTCCATCCTTGAGTTTCAACTTGAGTCTACCACATCCAATGCTATTGGCTGGTGAATCATCTCCCAAGTACACATCTCCTCCAGTGTACTGTTCATATTCACAGAACCACTCCCTATGAGGGGTCATGTGACATGATGCACCTGAGTCAATCATCCATATATCACGTTCTAAATGATTACCTGTGGAATCTATATACACATCCCATCCTTGTTTTGAGGAGGTCTTCGCCTCTATGGAAGGGGCATCCTTGGATCCCTTTTATTTATTAACATTCTTAGATATGAAATCCTTTTTATAGTGCTTACATTTACTACATTTCCAACTCTTCCTTATACCTTTTCCTAGGTATATAGATCCACCCTTTCATATCTCCCCTTAGATCCCTTATTTTTCGTTTCTCTCGTGGTGGAAACCTATCATAGACAAGGAATCCATGCTTTGAGTATCCATGGTTTTTAGCCTCATCTCTTATGATAGTATGGATGATACTATCTCATCAAATTTTTGACTAGCACTACATATTGCTACAATTAAGTTGTCCCATGATTTTGGAAAAGGACACAATAATGTAATACATTTATCTTCTTTGACCATTTTAATACCAACGAAGGTTATTTGACTTACTAAAGTTTTGTATACATCCAGATGCTCTATCACCATGCCATTATCCTCCATTATGAGATAATATAGTTTCTTTTGCAGAAACAACTTGTTTACAAGGGATTTTAATTGATATAAACCCCCTAACATCGTCCACAACTTTACTACACTATGTTCTCTATATATATTCAACAACACAGAGTTTGATAAGCACAGTTTAATTGTACTCATTTCCATCCTTTCTAATCTCTCCCAATATTCTTGTGATGTTCTCGTGGGTTTTGTACCCGAATTTACAACAATCCATTTTTCTCAATCTATAAGAAGATCCTCCATTTTGGGATTCCATAGCTCAAAGTTTTGGTCGTCAAATTTATTGATCTCAATTCTCAAACTTCCCGATGTTATCTTTCATTGCACAAATCAGCACTATAAATATACCACTGAACCAAGGTTTATCACAAAACCAAGATATTTCAATTGCGTCGAACCCTCGGCATCAAAAGCATTCCCCTAATTCCAATAGTTAAGCTATAATACCACATGTATGTTTGAAACTTGTGCAAAGAAGAAAATCATACAGATTCTTTTAACCAAAATATATATTACACCATAAAATTCACACATAAAACATAGAGAATTACCCTGGAAACCCTTAACCAGGAAAACCAACAAACCTTGGAGCCACCCCTCCTATTTTATCATTATCATTATGAATTACTCACAATACGTTGTAGGTATTTTGCAGCCTCCAATACGCTAATCCATTAAATCATATTAGAAAATAGACCCCAAACCCTTAACCGAGATGAAATTACATATTTTTAGAAAACAACCCAGAAATAACTAAAAACAACTCAAAAACGTTGGCGCTCGCTGCGCTCACGTTGGAAACAAAATCCTGACTATTTCCATCCAGGTTTTAGATGGATTGTCGGGAACATCACTGATAGGAGAAACACCCCCCACCCCACCCCCCGCAAACACATGCAAAGAATATAACATATATGCAACACTGCTTAATTTTGGAATTCTAAAATGGATAGATTTCTTCTTGAAACCAGTTCTTTTAGATTCCATGCTATGCCTAATGTATATACCAAGAAAGTACGGAACTATATCATAATAATTGTTGTTATGACCTAAAATTCACACACATTTGACATTTCGTTAGTTATTATAAGAAGAAATCATCAACTTAGAACATGTAAGCCATAAGACTTCTTCATCAACAAAATCAACACATGAAATGAAAACAATAATGGATAATTCACACTATAGGCCAACTGCACAGGTTTATCAAAAGAAAACCATACAATGCATGGGTTTGTCAAACGAAACCCATGCGATATTGCACAAGAATCCCATTAAAACCTACATAGATGTAGATCTTAAATTTTGTGGTGCATTCGGTGAGAATTTGTTAATACCGGAATCTAGTTCATTGAAGAAACCTCACAATTAGTTTTGCAAGAATACATAGAAGGAAGAAAATTTGAGCAGGACACATGAGAACAAGAAAGTCAAATGATGTAAACTATATCATTATCATATTGAAAAATCATAGTACACTAAATAATACATCTCTGGTAGAGAATTTGAATGCACCAAAGGAAATTCAAGTAGCTTACAAAATAAGGCTTACGAAATATGCAAAAAACCCCATAGTGGAAAGATCATCTTTCCAACTTAGTGAACGACCTTACGAATTAGCTAAATCAGATATAGAAGCCAATGAGTAATGAAAAATAAGTAATATTGTGGATTTTGGAAATAAAAACATGGAGTATGTGTTGGCCAAAAAGTAGATATCTTTCCAAGTCAACTAGATTTATCTTTATCCATTGAAAAGAAAAAAGAACAAGATAAAATAAATCGAAGGTATGAAAGAACTCTTATTATTCTTGGACAATCATAAAAGATATATAATCTTATTTAGAATCTATCCAAGTTTTCTCCTAATAATAATTATCTAAACAGTGGGCCAATGGTGCTAAATGGTGGTCAACAACTACGAAATAAATCAAAGAGAACTAACATTCCAACACCCCATTAAGACCATTTTGAATTCCCTCTAATAGATTGATTCAATACTATGGAGAAGTAACTCCAAATCACCCAAAGATTCTATAGTCCACTCACTGACATATTCAAGTTCTCAAAAGAGAAACTCGAAACCACTTATAGTGACTAAAATGCACTGGAAAAAATAGTTCCAATAAATGGGGATAACTCAAATTTACCAAGACTAACTCAAACCTCCCCAAAATCACTCCCATGTACTAGAGACAATTCGAACTCATCAAGATTGACTCTAACTCTCCTAAAATCAATGCCATTCCTTGAACACAACTCGAATTGTTATAAAATTACTCTGATTAACTGAGGACAACTCGAATTTGACCCAAAATCCCTCCATCTAAATGAAGATACTCAAATTCACCCCAAATTTACTCTAATTAGCTTAAAACAACTCAAATAGAGAATATTCTCATCATGTAAGGGTGCATGCAAAGCATCAAATAGGTGTACTGGGATCTCTAAAGTTCAATAAAATCAAAATTATGAAATTGTTAGGAAAATAAACAACTCCTAACCCCCCAACCCCGTTACATGTGGAATTCAGGACACCCCAACCAAGTTTGTTGTCCATGTTGAGCTATTATTTAATTCTAGGTAAGTAATACTATGATGATAATAATAGTTTCTATAATCCATAGTTTTGGCACTTAGTGCCACCATAATAATCAAATAATAACATCGCATATGTATTGCACTTACCATCATGGAATTACAAAAAAAATACAAATAAGAATGCATGCATCAAAATGTTGTATCATAAGGGAGTCAAGTTGGGGTGGGGGGAGTTCCGTCCATCCCATAAAAATATAAAAAAATAAATAAAAAATAAGAATTTATGCATCGATGTGTTGTAACATAGTGTACAAGAGAAAACACAACACACACACACACAAGAATGCATGCATCAATGTGTTGTAGCATAGTAGTGAGAGGGATGCATGTTGTAGTTTAGCAATGAAATGTTTATGGATTTGAACCCTCTCGACGCTTTGTAGAAACATCGTTAAATGGGTCTATAATTGTTAACTCATCAAATAATTAATATCAATAAAGTATCAAGAACATTATGAAGAAAAGATTGATGCCTAGAAAAAATGATAACAATTGATGTACAACGGTGTTATTCAAGCCTTAAACTTAGAACACAACTTGGTATACATATTTAATAACAAAACACAAACACAATCCTTGTATTATGAAAATCCAGTAGAAATAAAAGTTCACTTGCCTCTTAAGGTGGGGTGACCTTTCACTTGAGGCAAGCTTCAAATAACCCTAACTACTTGTAGTCTCATAATTAAATAGTACCAGCTAGCTAGTGGACCTTAATTATGTGCTAGTTTTTGTTGGAGATGAATTTTGAGTAATATTTATTTATAAAGCCAAGAAGAAACAGTGATACCCTTATATGAAAAAGTGATGTTGATCCACTTGTTGTTTCATATCCATAACTGTATTGCCCCACTACATGAAGCTTGGAAGTTCCTAATAAATACAAAATCATTGAGAAGTGGTTTTGTCCATATATAACTTCAAGTGGTTTCATTTTAATAATAAGTTATTATACTACTAAAGCAAACTACGATAATATATCTCCATAATAAATGGTATTATACTACCATTCTAAAACAAACTATCTCAAATAAGTTTTCAAACACTTATTCACCGCTTCTCTTTAACCATGATCTATTTTGGGGAGATCAGCCATGCTTAGTTTCAATTGTAACTTACAAATATAATCAGCAATTAATTGATGACTATATAAAAAGACGATATAAAAAGCAAGAACATATTTGTAAAGGTGATTAACAAACACCAATGATTGATTTATTACCAACTCCATATCTCCAATATAAAATCTATATACATAGGTTGACCTCGAAAATGGCTACAAGGCCCTACATAGGATAGGAAGTGGCTACAAGGCCTACCAAATCCATATCCCCAATATAAAATCCATATAAATATGAGTAAATACATAGAAAGTAGCATACATAAGTTGAGATTAGAAGTGGGTACAAGGCCCTTCAGCCTCGTTGTTGCATTGGTCAGTTTGGTTTTTAACTCACTCTACTGCTATTTTTAGTATTAATTTCAAGATAAAGTGAGAATGAAGACCCTCGTCGGCTAATTTGGTTGGTTTTTCACTCGCGCACCATTTTTAGTATTAATTGCAAGATAAAATTTAACCCATCGTTTGTATTAATTGCAGATGACAACGTTTGTGGAGTCGCATCGTCTGTTTGTTGTAGGTAAATAAAACCAGATAAATTATTCACAGGTCTCGAGTTCGAAACTGAAATTGAGTCAGTCTCTATATAAACAATGGAGTTGCAGTTTGATATGCGGAGCTACATGGATCCCGTGATGGAGAACGCAGCATCTGGTTTGCACGCGGGGCTGTGCTGGAACATTTTGGACAAATGCCTCACACGCACTATCAATAGTTCCCCATTTCATGCCTCGCATCACCGTGCCTCTTCCTTCTCCTGCCCATGGGTGAGAGAACACATGCAGCGTTTGGGCTGGGAAGACAGAGCACAGGCAGACCCCGCTCTCTTTTCAGGAAGACCCCCCTCCCTTTGCAAAGAAACATAGAAAACCGCTGAGAAAATCAATTAGGGTTTTGAAAAAATATAAAAAATAAGCAATGAAAAGAAAATAAATTTGGGTTTTTGCATATGGATATTACAAACAACCATTTTTTCGCAGTCCATATTCTTCAACAAGCTTCGCAAGCAACCTACAAAACATAAATAAGGAAATAGAGGTTCGCGACCTTCTGGAAACATTAGTTGTTTAATAATTGTAGCAGAGGTTGATTGTCGAGGTTAATAATTATGTAACGACCCTCCATAGTTTTTTCTGTGTAACATAAATTTAACTGTCACAACTAGCTGTTGACCGCCACAAGGTGTGAATTGACGGAGAACCATAGGTTGTATCAACAAACGGAAGTACTGGGTGAACATCGACAACAGGAGGACAACTATAACTAGTTGTGCCTACTAAAATCAACAGTTTGAATGAATGAAGTGGTAACTTACCGTTCAATAACTATATTAATTCAGTGAAGGTAAGAGCATTTGAATAGCTCCAAACGTAACACAAAATACCATCCAAATTAGTCCCTCGATCTCAACGGAATCATTGCAAATCTGAATATGAATATACTGTGATTTTGATTTAGGTATATTCATTTATCTGCAAATGTGAAGAGTCTATAACATTAAAGTTCAAAAAATTCAATTAGAATACCTAGTCAGGGAAAGTAGCAGAGAGAACAAGGGAAATGAAAAGATATCTTAGATCACCTTGGAGACCTTGGGCACCACAGAACGAAGCATATACAGACAGTCATTGAGCTTCTTCCTTCGTCTCCTCTCTGCCATGATATTCTTAGCACGAAACCCATTCTTCCTCCCTCTACCAACACTTGGAGCATTAGCATACCCATTATTGTTCTTATTATTAGCAACATGAGGAGCATTTGCTTTCCTTTCACCAATTAAATATTTTAGCTTCTGTTTCCCTCTATTCTTGTGTAATCCAGCCTCGATCCCATCTCATCTCTGTAGCAAACCCAACTCACCAGAGCTCTCTGGATTAGGCGTATTAGCACTGGTAATTAGAGACGAATCGAACTGATGAAACGCGTTGACTGTTCCAGTCACATTACTCAACAAAGTACCATCTGGGCATACTGGAGAATAACCCAAAAGATCCTCCAGCGTCCCGCCATTAGCGTCTATTGTGTAATAGAAATCATCATCTCCTTCTCCTTCATCCAGCATGCCTCCCAATAAAGAGAAACTCTCAACCCATCTCCATTTCCATAGCTTGTCACTCGACAGAATTCTTGACTCGAGTTACTTTTACAAGGAGATAGCCTCCCTTATTTGATGATGTAGAAATGCCAAAAACTTTAACACGCGAGGACATGAAGAAACAAGAAAAATAGCTGCAAAGCAGCTAGTCATTGCTCCAAAAAAATGTTTATAATTTGTATAATTGGTTATAATTTTTTTTTTAAATTATTAGAAAAATTTAGTTAGGTGTTCACAATTGCTTCATATCTAATATAGAACATTTGAATGGTTTCATTATTTGAAGTAGAACATTGGAATTTTCTTTTTATTTATTGATAAGTTGGACTTGGTGTTTTAAGTTTGAGCAGTACTTTGATCCTAATATTTGATTGCCAAAGTTTTGACATTGGATCCCAAAAATTCGGTCTCATGTAGTTGTAAGAGAAAAAGTCTTTGAGACTTTTATCAATCATCAAACATTCTTTCGTTGAGATGTATAAGTTCCATAGATATTGAAATGTCATGCGATGGTGAGGAAGCATTTAGACATTTTGCTTGTAGTTTAATTTCTACATTTTCTTTATAGGTTTTTTCATTAGGATTGGCAAGACTAACAATATGGTTATGACAATTTGTTTGTAGTTTAATTTCTACATTTTCTTTATAGGTTTTTTCATTGGGATTGGGAGGACTAACAACATGGTTATGAGATGTAGAATAGCATCTTTGAAGGTTGATATATTGCGAAATCAATTTGATCTTGGAGAATAGTATGAAGATCCTATTAGCATTGAAGGTGGGTATGTTGTTGAATCAATTTGAACTTTAAAGAAAAAGATTGAAATCCTAAGAGTACTGAAGTTTGATGTCTTTTCCAAAAAAATTGTAACAAATTTGAATTTCAAATGGAGAAGAGAATTGAATACATGTTAGTATTTATAATGGTTTTGAAATTATAAAAGTTGTAAACAAAAATACATATTCAGGTGTTCTATTGAAATTATAGAAATTAGTCAACAAAAGACATATTCCACATGTTATGTAGAATTTTCAAAAATTCAAAATTTTTTTATAGGAAATTTCAAAAATTCCATATTTCACATGTTGCTTATAAAAAATTTAAATATATTCTTATTTAAATTTAGCAAAAGTTGTAAACAAAAAGACTTATTTCAAGTGTACTATAGAAATTAGTAAAAGAAAAGACATATTCAGGTGTTCTATAAAAGTTTTGAAATTATTTACAGGAAATTTACAAACTAAAGACATATATTCGACAAATTAGTAACCAAAGAGACATTTTCCACAAATTAGTAAACGAAAAGACATATTCCAGATGTTCTATAGAAATTTCAAAAATTATTTATAGGAAATTTACAAGGGAAAAACATGTATTCGACAAATTAGTAAACGAAAAGACATATTCCAGATGTTCTATAGAAATTTGAAAAATTATTTATATTTCAAAAATTATTTATAGGAAATCCCATGGATCCGGCAGAGACCTAAAATATGGTTGACTTATAACCAATAGGCCAGGTGTCTTCAATCTTTCCACTCAACTCCTCTATCACCTAGAATCCTACCCATGACTTTGTTTTTTGTCTCCTTTGGTTGCCAACACTCTTTAATGCTGCATCATGGCAAGGTAACCTCTACTATCCAACCCACCCATATTTTAAAACATATTACTCAGTTTGAGTGTCACTTCCTCAACTTCAATTAATTACCATTTTTACTCATCCCATTACCCTTACCTGGAGATACATAAAAAAAAATGTGACACCTCCCTCGATGTATGTATTCACTCATTTGTACTAGCGGTTGAGCATAGCTTACTAAAGGACTATAAGCATTAGGGAGCCACTATAAGTCTGGAAATAGTTCATGAAGAGAAGAGGGAGCTTAGTGATCGATCCTGTAAGTAAGCAAAGCGATCAAGGTAAGGCAAGCTATAGAAAGGGAGGGAAACTTGTAGCGACACAGGAAGCTCATTTATGCATGCTATGATTCTCCTTTATTCCATCCAATCTAGTAGAAAACTAGTTGTTACAATTAAGTAATATTTTTAATAAAAAAATCCTGAAGCAAAGACATAATTTCCTGTAATTATTAATATAAAAACAACCCGAAAGCCAGAGCAATGGGTCTTCTGTCCTATTATGCCCATGTAGCAACATAAAAAATCCAAGTTTACTCTCCGCTCATTCCCTTATAGTTACGATAAACCACTCATTTCATAATACCTATCACACGAGGCCGCCCACATCGTGGAAGGGGCAGACCCTATTCCACTTGCCCGTAACTCTCACCTTCCCCACCCAAGTAAGTTTCTCTACTCGGCCCTTCACGTGGTGAGCACACATCAAATATTCCTTTCTAAAAACATGCCCTCACCTGAACAAATTATAGGGCCACCTAATTTGTATATTGCGGATTCCCGGCTATAGGTATTAACAATAGGTAGTTGGTTGAGTAAAGGTGGGTCTTAAGGTTGAGCATACTGCCACTGATAAAGCTTAATGCCACTTGCCAATTGCAAATGCATACAAAGCTATGTTGTTTTTCATATTGGGTGCTAAGTGTTGTCAGTAGGTAAGCCATAAATAATGGAAGGAAAGATCGAGAACAACCCCTGTAAGCTTTGCAACAATGTCCACACCATTAACAAATGTAATTCTACCAATATTACATGTTTCTTGATGCAGGAGCTGAGCGTTTTTACAAAGTTTTTCTCCTTTTAATATAGGATCCGAGGCTGTTTTTCAAAACATTTTGGTGAATTATTTTTCATTTGCGCGTTTCCAGGGTTTCAGATCTACATTGATGCAAGAAGTAGCGTGAAAAGATGTAGTTATCCCTCGGGATGTGCTAGAACATCACAGAGATTTCGGCCTGTAATTTATCTTCACCCCTTTTATATTTAATAGTTATATGTGTTGCTTAGACATTGCGAGCCATGGCATGGCCATGGAACTTTGAAAGATGGTACAGAGAAGGTTGTGTTGCAGAAGCCTAGAAGGTTAGCAATTGGACGAATATTATCTGAAATTGTTTTTATGTTTACTATAATTGACAGGTTATTTTTGGGCAAGCAATTGTAGGAAAGATATTTACAGTTATATAATGTAACAGAACCCAATGATGTTCTTTGTATATTGTTGGCGGTATCACTCAATCCAGGTGGACTCCAACTCCATAGCCAGGGTTTGTCGAGGTGAACATAAATCAATACGAGGAACCTCACTCATTCTGCTAAATGATTAGGAAACTCAATCTGTGATACCACTCTTAATACCTAGTTATGGAGTGTTAATTACTCTTGGATTTGTAATGTTTGAAGCGTTTGTTATTACACCCAAAGAATAGAACAAGGACAATATCTCTATTTATTTTAAATGTTGTAGATTCCAATTTAAATGCGGCAAATTCCAACATCCTGTTTTTTGTTTTTTATATTCATCCTATGCTCCCGTTTGTTGTTTTTTATATTCATCATGTGTTCAAGAGAGGTTTGCTTTAGACTGAAAGCATGCGAGGCATATAACCTCAGAAAATTCCACATACAGTTTAGATCTATTTCCTCCAAGGCTCGGTATTACTTTTTCATGTTTCTAAGCCTACCTATGCTTATATGTTTTGCTATTCTATTTCTTGATATGATTTACTATTCTATTTTTATATCATATTAAAAGTTTGTTTTTAATAATCAAATTATTAAAAATATATTATTTTTTAATTAAATTATTTATAATATTTAAAACAATAAATATATATATATATATATATATAAAAAGCTCGACTTTTCTTGGAGTCTCACTTCATCAAAGTTTTATGCATGGCAAAGAGGAATAACCCCATTTATAACCAAGTGTTTGTCCCTTGGTGAGTTTAGTGCAAGCCTAAAACACTTAAACCTACAAATGTCACTACACTTGACCAGCTTAATGCATGCTTGACACATGCGCTATCGAGCGATTTTCGTTTCTCTCTCGCCTGCGTGGGCTAGTTTGTGTTTGTCCCCTGGTGAGTTTAGTGCAAGCCTAAAAACCTATGCCTACAAATGTCACGGCACTTGACCAGCTTAGTGCATGCTTGACACATGCGTTATTGAGAGATTTGTGTCTAAAGGAGTTTTATAACAGTGTTTCTCTCTCTCCTACGCGGGCTAGTTGGGCTCTGCTCTTCTTGCCTACTGGATCGAACCTATTGTGCAGCCTCCTTTGGTGCTGAAACTTCTTATGGTGGTTTCATTTTTGCGTGGACTCATTTGTTGGTCTCATTTCTATTGGAAACCCACGCGTGGACTCGTTTGTTGTTCCCCATGGTTTGATCAGGGCACAGCTTTGTCCAAGATGGTTTTCAATACTTGAAAACCGTATATCCGGTGCACCAGGAAATGTAAATTGTATAATACTTGAAGCTTGTAATGCGAATCTGCTACAAGCTTGTGTTATTTCCATTTTTATTTGTCAATATCAAGGTGTTTCCTGTAACCTTTCCTGCATAAAGATATTGCTAAATGTATAGCTGTAAAGATCTGGCTTTGGATTCTCAAGGCAGACTGTATACCGGTTGTGGCGATGGGTGGATCAAACGAATCTCCTTTCTTGATAATCTTGATGTTCTTGTGGAGAACTGGACATACGTTCGAGGTCGTCCTCTAGGCCTCGCTTTTGGCATCCATGGAGAGTTATTAGTCTGCGATCCTTATCAGGTTATGATCATCCCTTCATCATCTCGTCTCCTCAATTTTATATTCATCTTCATATGTTTCATTTTCATTGTGTTTTTAAGCAGGGTCTGTTGAATGTCACAGAAGGCCATGTGGAGATGCTTGCAGACGAAGCAGATGGATTGAAAAACTTGTGTTGAAATTCAAGAAGGATTGTTCAAATTGGTACTTGAAGTTTATTTTAGTCAAATGCCAATGAACAAAGCTGGGCTTTTTTTCTTGACAGCGCCACTTTTACATATCTTTTAAGCACTGAATTGTGAGCCTAGTAGAAAAGGATTTCCGTTTACTTTTAAAACATTAAGGAGTAAAAGGGTTGTATATCTGGGTTGATCATTTAGGGGCTTTGTCAGCTATAATCGTCACCTTCCTTTGTTTCAAATCTACTGTAGTTACAAGGATAAACTAGGATTGAAGAACTATGGAGTGTAATAACATAGACGCCTGTATATAAATTTTAGAGAACTTTTGTTAAAGTATGTAATGGCCATTTTAGTTGTTCATCTTGTTTTCTTATAGATAGAGTAGAGTTAAGTTTAAAAGTGAGTTTACTGTGAAAATTACTTCATTTTCTTGTCTACAGTGTGCACATGTGTTCAAAAAACCCAACATGGTATTAAGGCTTTTATTAATTTTTACAGGTCAGCAATTCTAGTTTGACGAAGGTTGCAGACAGAAAGTGGAGAGAACCCAACTTAATATTGTTGTTTTGTTTGTACTAACTGTAATGATCTGTATGAGATATAAATCGGCCACTAATTTCAAGCCTAATCCTGAGTTTCAAGACACAATAGTCTTCCTAATGTTTTTTCTCTGACATTCTACTCAGATCGACTGTTGACTTGTGAAATATATCCACATGGCAGGTTTGGATGTAAATTTAAAAGTCTTATAGATTTAGGCAGCCCAACGAAGTTTTAGGAGGATATGATCTAGTGTTACCATTCGATTGATCTAAATCGCTACTGCATTTAACAAGTTATGAAAGCATTGCCCGATGATGAGACCAGAGCGAGCATCATTATAATCGTTGCAGCATTTTGAATTTAAATGATTCTCTTTCAGCTACCTACCGAGAAAGCAACAGGCGTTTAAGACTTGGCAACAAACAGGCCAAACAGACTTCCCTACTGTTCAAGCTTCAGGCCGTCTGAATACGATAAGATGCCTCGTTAGGGTTTCAAAACACACTATGCCATAGAGGATTACAAAAGATCGGCATTTTTTTTGGGTTGCGGGGTGGGGGTGTTCATTTAGGTCTGTTTTAATTGCCATTCATTCTCGGGTGGGGTATTTCATGGATGTTTGTATTAAAACCATTTATCCATTCACTGTATAATGGTTAGCGTCATGTGTATTTTTCTTAAAAAACAGTCCAAATTTATAGTATTCAGACAATAGAAGAACAAAAAGACAATGGAAAAACAAATTAATGAAGCATATTATTCATGAGAAAAAGCTGTGTTTGCTTATTCATGGACAAGAACGAAAAGACCTGGAAAAGACCTGGAGCTTCATTGTCGAGTATCGGACTGCGGTTACAAGATTTCACTCCACAGAAAATGCTGAAATGTAATGTAGAGTTAAGTAAAAGAGGAATTGCCCTAATAATGATCATGTCCAGGATCCAGAACTCTATTAAGCAAATACACCCTTCACATGGCCTGAATAGCATTAAGAAAGCACTTTTAACAGCAATAGTTCCTGAAACTTGTGGCATGCTTTTAGGGATAACTAATCCCAATAACTCGATCGGTTCATCAGTAAATCCAATCCTGTGATGAATTATTCGTTACATTATATTTGATTACTAACAGAACACGTACATGCATTGAATCACTAACTTGAACAATTAACTATTCGGCTACTACATTTCAATGAGTTTGAATCCCTCGAGTCAAAAAATGCTTACAATATTAGAGATCTGACGTCTCTTATTCGGGTCACATACTTCCGTCATAAATAGACTGGCCGAATGGTCTCAGGGAATTTTGCATATCAGAGAATTTTACTTCGGGATTTCCATCTACAGGCTCCTTGGAATTTAGACCCCCTTGATGACGATGCGAAAAATATTCTACTGGCCGAGCCGTCTGCGCTTGCTCCTCCGTTCTATTATGATGTTTAGCTGGCTCCAACAAACTGAACATCTGCTGGCCAGCTTCCAGGCTACTAGCGCTATCACTGCTCCCAACCATCCATTGTGAGCTACCGAGCTCTCTGGAACTCATTGAGCCTATTAGAGGCAGAAAGTTCTGAACGGAAGAGGCCGAGAAAGCTTCAACATTTTCCTTCTCATGAGATATAATAGGATGAAGGATATTGTCCATAGCTGGAGGAGGTCTATGGCTCGATTCACCGTAATCTGATGTTGTTCTGAGCCATGGCAGCGCCAGCTCCAACCCACTGTAATCTTGTGCCATTGTTTGCCTCTGATTGCACAAATTCATTCCCACATAGGGAGATGACAGAGATAAATTAGGTCCCTTGTGTCCTCCTCCATTTTGCTGCTGCACGTATTGCTGGTTCGCTACAGGAACCTTCTGAGAATTGGGTTGCTGCAACATAGGATTATTATTAGTAGTAGTATTACTATTACTATTACTATTGTTGTTCATCTGTTATCCCTTGGTGTTCTGGAGTATCAATGGCAAAGACATTGCATTCAACAAAGCTTGTGCTTCTGTTTTGAGAACCAGAGAAGCAGAAGCAGCAACAGAAGTCTGTACAGTACCTGCAAAAAATCAAGAAACGTGATCACCCACATTCTAATAGCTTAAACCCAACAAAATCCCGATCTCGTAGGGGCACGGAATACATGGGAAAAAAAAACTTTTGTTTTAGACTTTCTAATTAATTAATGATTCATGGGAGAAGGAAGCATATCTGACCCCTTGATGTATTGTTGCAACTTCCTGAAACATTGTTGTCATCGTCTTCCACTTTTAAGGTGGTTGCAGCTTCCGCACTAGAGACAATGGGCACGATCGTGTTCGTCTGCGGTTTGTGCCTCCGCCTGTTATGGTCCGCCAGGCATTTTCTGCAACTCCGCTTCACCTCGTCGAATTCTTCCAAAAGATGAAAGCTGTGCGCACAAAATAGGTATCAGTTTTGAACTAATTTGGAGGGTAAGGAGCATTAGCGTTTTACATCAGTACCTTTACCAAAGACATTAAGCATCCTTTAAGCTTCGCCACTACGTTTTTCCCAGATATCAAGTTTCCAAAGTAAAAGCATGGAAAAAAAAGACAGCGCACCATAACAGATCCTGTATGTATTTACCGGCTGCACTGTTGGTAGAAACGCTGTTGGACACCGCCTATGACAACGCTGGTGGCCTTGGAATGAAATTCGCAGATATGATAGGTGAAGCATCCAGAATTCTTGAGCTGCTTCTTGAGAAATTGGGATAGTAATGCTCTTAATTGTAACAAAAAGTATGAAATACAGATATGGCAGATGAATTTATTGCATGAATTGAATGGTTAGTCTTATCATGCCACGTTTTTCAAATTAATTAATTGTAGTACATACGTGGCATGCTTTTTATTTTTCTTTGAATTTTTTAATTTTTATAATTCCATTATTATTTTGCACACTAGAGAAAATTAGTCCAATCATTATATCAGACCAATAAAAAAAAAGAAAATTATTATGTAAAATTTGTAAAAAGTAATTTTAAATATTAAAAAAAAAACTTTAATACACAAACTCATAAAACTTTAGTTAAAATTAGGTTAAAAAAATAAAACAAATGCAAGTCAACACAACATGGCAACCAAGCGCTATAATCCCTGCGAAGCAGGGACTAATAAGACAAGGGACAAAGAAAAACCCTTCAAACTCCTTGAAGATAGAGCACCTCAAAAACTGGAAAGTATTAAAAACCCCTATGGTATTAGTACTGTCACCTTGAAGTGCCATGGAGGTCAGCAGTACAATCACATGGTTGTTTTTATTCTCTTATCCATGGCTCGACATTTGTCCCAGGGTAGATTCAATAGCCCAAAAGATCCTCTAGCGTCCCGCCATTAGCGTCTACTGTGTAATAGAAATCATCCTCTCCTTCTCCTTCATCCAGCATGCCTTCAACCCATCTCCATTTCCATAGCTTGTCACTCGACATAATGCTTGACTCACGTTACTTTTACAAGGAGATAGCCTTTCTTCTTTGATGCTGTAGAAATGCCAAAAACTTTAACACGCCAGGACATGAAGAAAGAAGACAAGGGACAAAGAAAAACCCTTCAAACTCCTTGAAGATAGATCACCTCGAAAGCTGGAAAGTATTAAAAACCCCTATGGTATTAGTACTATCACCTTGAAGTGCCATAGAGGTCAGCAATACAATCACATGGTTGTTTTTAATCTCTTATCCATGGCTCGACATTTGTACTAGGGTAGATTCCAAGGTAAACACTTTAATCTCTTTACAATCAAGGATCCATCTTATACTTTGCAAACACTACTGTGGAGGTTTAGAACTTAAGGTTAAGATTAAGGTTTAATTTTTTATTTTATTTTAATTATATTATTTTGTAATATTTATATTATATGATCAAAAAATCATAATGTACATCAAATTTTACATTAAATACTTTTTTAACCACACTAAAGTAATGGGAACATAAAACCTTTTTTTAAACTATTCTCCTATCAAAATAAAGTTTACATACGATACTTTTTTTTTTTTACTATGAATTTCTTGCAAACATTATCGTGGAGGTTTAGAACTTAAGGTTAAGGTTTAACTTTTTATTTTATTTTAATTATATCATTTTGTAATCTTTATAATAATAATAATAATAATCTATTTTTAAGGTCACTGCCAAGCGAGACACCAAATTGGTGTATGAGACCCCCTTGTTTGTGGGACAAGGGACCCCCCTCTGCGCAACGATTTAACTGCTAAAGTCTACAGAGGTGTACATACACTACCCCCCTCTGAATTTGAACCCGTGACCTCTTAAGAGGAAACACATGCTCTTAACCATTAGGCCCACAAAAAATCATAATGTACAAGAAATTTTACATTAAATATTTTTATAACCGCACTAAAGTAATGGGAATATAAAACATTTTTTTTAAACCGTTTTCCTATCATAATAAAATTTACATACACTAATTTTTTTTTTACTATAAATTTCTTTGGGATATTACAAATAATAAATTATAATAATTAAAAATTTATATTACATCCACATATAATCATTAAAATGGTTAATTTTAATTAGAATGAGATTAATCATTCAAATTTAATTTTTTATTTTATTTTAATTACATTATTTTGTAATCTTTAAAATGAAATTTAGGCATTCTTTTAATTTTTTATTTTATTTTAATTATACTATTTTGTAATCTTTTATTATATTATATTATCAAA
>LPNX010523995.1:124323-139789 GCA_001517045.1 Pseudotsuga menziesii
GCCTGTAGGATTCCACAACAATACTTTTTCATCTACTAGACTTGTAGGTTCCATTTTTCTAGTTGCTTGTATTAACTCCCAAAAGATGCAAAAGAATATTATGTTTTGTGTATTTAGATCATAAGCTCCTTCATTCATTTGTTTCAAATCCCCTTCAGATGTAGCGATGAGCGACACCTTTCTTCTATCTATCTTCTTTGGGGGAGGCCGCTTTTTAAATTTTAGTTAAAACAATCATTCGTGAAGGCTCTATGGAGCATTTAGGGTTTCTGCACTATTTTATTATTTACATATTCTCATGCATGCTCTCTTAGCAGTCCATTATTTTCCCATGCATGCTCTCTGTGAAAATTATATTCTCAGGCACACTCTCTTAGTAAACAGTAATCTAACACTGATGGCTATCCTTCAAGTAAATCAAATCTATGTCATACGATAAAAGTCAAATAGTATCACACTATAAATAGCATGAGGAAGAGTAAGCCATCACTATAATGAAGTTAACACCAAGGATGCCATCGCTACAATGAAGTTAACACCAAGGAGACTATTATGATCTTAGGACGCATAGAATACTATACAATATTTGGGCTATGGGTTAGGAAAGGTGGTGATTTCAAGATTTGCAAGACCAAGGATGGCTCTTGGAGTAGATGTATGACTCATTATCGAATTACAAGGTCTAAGTCAATATAAACGGTCTTTATGTCTTATTAAGCAATATAGTCATGAAAGCTTAAAATCAAATATTAATCTATACATTTAACCAATTTTAATCTATACAATTAAATAAGTTTGGTGACTCTTTTAAAATATACAAGAAGAGACTTCTTAATTAAAAAAATAGAGAATTAAGTGTGGAAAAGTTGACATCGTGATGCATTCTTCAAGATATATGCAAAAAAAATAGAGAAGTGTATTTAAAGTAGTGAAAATTTTTCACCATAAGATAACATGTTCATAAAACAATGTGGAGTCACATAATTCAACAAAAAGACTTGAAAAATAAACTCCAAAGTTTGTAAGTTGTCGAAGCTCACATGTATGCCTCAATCATGTCAAGCTATTATAGAGAAAACCATCTACGAGAAGATGAGAAAAAATGTTGATATAATTTTGATAAAAACATATCATAGAAAGAAACCTTAAAATGGACCAAGAAATCTCAATAGCAAAAAAACATGTTCATTTCTTGACATGGTCAATTATTGTTTAAAAAAGAACAACAATTATCACCATGTAAAAAAGGTATGATGAATATCAACTATATTAATACTGATACACTATTTCTGTTCTACAAAATTTGATAAACTAAAACAAGTGGAAGCAAATAGACAAATTTGCATAAGATTAATACATTACAACAATTTTAAAAACATTTAACGACATCATCAAGATTTTCCATAGTGACTATTCTAATTATGATAATTAAAAACGTTTAAATACTCTTAACTTAAAAAACTTTTTTCCATCAAATTTATCATATTGGTGTAATATCTATAATGGAAATTGTTATTGTTTTTAATAGAATGACAATGGTTTTTACATATGGTTTCAATAGAATGACAATAGTTTTACATATAGTTTCAAACTTTATTTTTTTTCAATCTATATCAAATAAATTTATGTTATTTAGTCTCTTTCCTCTTTATTTATCTTTCTCTCTCAATATATATGTGGGTTGTGTGTATTAAAATTTTAATTAATATTATAGTAAAGAGTTAAACTATGAAGCACTGTGTAAATTGATAAACATTATTGTTCATGCACATTAGATTTTAGAATTTGAAAGAAATATGACTCAACCGCAACAAATCCAACCAAATTTGCCTAACGGTTTTGGAACTCAGAATTCTATATCTTTGCAACTATTCAATTTAGTACTAAATACAGCCAGAACAAGACAAGAGTTAGAGAGAGCTTGGGAAGCCTTAGTTGAACAGGAAGAACTTGTTGACCAAATTAGAAATGCAAGACAACAAAATTATATGTATATATATATATATGTATATGTATATATATATATTATCTTACCTATTTATATTAGGTAATGTTTTTGTAGGTGCTTTTTTTCTAAATACTATCTAGAAATATTGTTTTAGGCATATGTATTAGTGAAATGTTTAATTGATCAACTATGACATTTTTTGAATTCATGCTTCATAATTTTTCCATGTAAGATTCTGACTACATGCTAATATATTTATGGTTTATGCTTCATAATTTGATTTGGCCAAATTTGCACTTTATAAATAGGAATAATTTTTCTTTTTTATCACAAGAACTGAATTCACAATCACATCGTATTCATAAATTATAAATTTTTGAATATGATCTGAGAGAGATGTGTTGTGATGTCAAGAGTCAAGAGACATGGCTAATATATTTATGGTTTATGCTTCCCAATTTGATTTGGTCAAATTTGCACTTTATAAATAGGAATAATTTTTCTTTTTTATCACAAGAACTAAATTCACAATCTCATCGTATTCATAAATAATAAATTTATGAATATGATATAAGAGAGATGTGTTGTGATGTCAGAAGTCAAGAGACATGTGCTGAACCAATTGGTGAGGCTCCTCTTGCACATCCAGTTTTTGATGTTAGACTGATAAACGACATGTCAGTGACCTCAACAAGTATAATTGTGAGAAAACTTAAAATGATAGATCAGATTTTATTTCCTTATTCCTTTTGAATTTATTTAATTTAAGAAATTTGAAATTTGTGTGTGTGTGTGATAAATGAATAGTTGAGGCCTCACATTTAGCAATCCATTAATAGACGTTAGACACATAGAATACATATCATTAACATGTCCTTTATCAGTCTAACATCCAGTTTTTCATGTTACACTCATAAAGGACATGTCAATGACCTCAATAATGAAATTGGCAAATCATTTTTTTCTTTCACATAGATGTTTCTTAATGTCAATAAATGAAGTTCACTTGCATTTATAAAAAGTATTAAAAAAATATTCTTTCCATTTTTTCTTGTTTTTGTTGATAATCATCTATTTTTTCATTGTTTTTTTATATAGCTACAAATGGATCCTACCATCTGGAGTTTATTGCCCATAGAGATATTGGAAATGATCCTTCTATGGGTTCCTTTTTCGACATTGATCTAGTTGGGATCAGTTTCTAAACATTGCCATGCACTATTATGGCAACCGACATTTACAACTTCGTGGTTAAACAATCACATAACCGAAGTTGGGTTTTTAGTTGAAGTATGGAGACCATACCAAATTGAAATCATATATAAATTTATCAAGTGTATAGGGAATACGTCTTTTCTGCATGTTATTGCTTCATAAAATAATTATTCAATTGAATGTATGGTTGGTTCAACTATTTTCCTGTTGACGTTTTGTTCATTACCAGGTAATAAGAATTATTACATTATGAACCCAATCAGAAGACATTTTAAGTATATAGGCGTGATTGAAATAGGAGTGCATGTTTTCTTCACACTCATAAGCAACGTCGATGATCACAAACATGGATGGATAGTTGTTTGTCATGAAGATAACGAATATGGTTCAAAATTCTTTGTGTACAGCAATGTGAATAGAGATTGCAGAGAAATTGATGGAGTTGGTTTCATCCCAAGACCCCCCAAAGATGCAGTTTTTTATAATGGAAAACTATATTGGCTGCATATGAGAGTCATTTCAGAGGAAGATGCTCTATATTCCTATACTATGTGGTCACTTGACATTGGATTGAACAAATGGGCTAGTCATGCAATTTATACAGGACGCATCAAACGATCCATGTGTTTGACCATACATCAAAACCAATTGATATGTCTTGTAAACGATGGTAGGACAACTATATGGTCCATAAGTGAAATGACAGATTTGAGGCTTGATGCATGTGTAGTTCAAGAGGTGCAAGGATTTTGGATATTTGGAAGATATTTAAGATGGACCCTTTTAGAAAAATGACATTCCATATAAATACACATTCTCAAAGGTACCTTCCATTTCGAGCTATGGGGAGTTTTATTCTGATGTGTAGGTATGGTCAAATCCCATTCATATATTATGACCTCAACACTTGCAGGGTTACTCATGTAGGACCTGATGAAGGATCATTGCTCCGAAGTCATTCATTGCATATGCTAATAGATAACCAGTGTACCGATATTATAATGTCTATAAATGTTTGCACTCTAACTCCAAGCATGAAAGGATTCGATGATTTACTCCCTCTTCCTACAAATTGGGTTGAGTCATTACACCATTATGGCATGTAAATAGTATGCAAAAATATGTTTTCTTTTGCATCTTATGTGAATTTTGATGATATTTTCATATTATCTACCTCCATGTAATCATTATATATATGTGAATTCTATAGCACCAAAAAATATGCAATGTGGATGTTTTGTTTTTTGGGTTGTATGTATTTTATTGCAATCTTCTTTACATCTCGTAATTTTATCTTGTAGTTCAATAGTACAAGTAAAATGCAAAAATATGTTTTTGTTACTCTAACAGTTTGTAAATATACTTATGCCTAGAAGAAAAAAAACAAATTGTATTTTATCACTATTTTAAAATAAATGAATATTTACATTAATCCATGTGTTAGCACATTCTTTTATTTTGTATTATAGAAATGGATATGGTCCCTGTGATTTGGAAATCATTGCCAATAGACATACTTGAAATGATTTTTCTTTGGTTTCCATTATCGATGATTATCCATTTGAAAATGGTTTGCAAAGGATGGGTTCGTATGTTGTCTGATAACAATTTCATCTCACAATGGAAACACAATCAAACGAAAGAATATGGATTTTTGGTTAATTTCATCCCTTGTTCTAGACAACGATTCTGTGGTCATTACATTAACCAATTAGGAAATTGTTCATCTCTATCAATGCCACTCCTAAACACCAAATACAAGATTGAATCCACATGTGGTTCGATTGTTGTAGTTTCGACATCCAGTATCTTATATTGAAAAAGAAACTACTACATTATCAATCCTTTCACAAAGTCTTGTACATTTATAGGGTCTCTTGGTCTTGGTGATTGGGGTTTCTTTACATTGTTGAGAAATGTTCAACAACAAAAATACCATTGGGCAGCTTTGAAACATGTTTATATAGAATTTCAGAGCAAATATTTCATTTCTAGCAGTCTTCACATGCAGTGGAGACAAACACATCCTTTAGATGGTGATGTTTTGCAACCTAAAAATGCTATATTGCATGATCAAACAATGTTTTGGGTGCATAGTCATATGATCTCCAAAGCTAATCACATATGTATATACAAGTTATGTTGGATAGATATTGAGAATAACAAATGGGGGTTCCAGTTTATCCCACACTCGAATTCAACAATATCAATTAGCCTATCAAGTTATCGCAATGAAATTATTTTTTTTATCAATGATGGGAGAAATATAGCATGGTCTATAGAAAAAACAACCAATCAAATTGATTCAACAAATTCATCGATAAGAAATGGCTGGTTTGAAGGTGGATTGCGATGGAGTTTCATGTCTAATTTGACCTCAGACATCAATACCAAATGCGGTGGATATTTTCATGTTGCAACTATTGATAATTACATGCTCATGTGAAAATACGACCATCTTACTTTCATCTTCTATGACTTCACCGACGCACATTCTAATGTTGTAAGTGGAGATAGAATGTTGGATTCTGCATTTTCCAAACTTGAACTTCCAACACAACTAAGTGTTGTTGATCTTGTAAACAACACTTTGATCATTCTAAGTTGCCAAAACATGGATTCAATTGATGATGTGTTTTCAATTGGACAATATAAAGATGTATTACTTGCATGTACCTTATGCAAATCGACATCTTTAATACTTCATTATCATACTTATTGGATTTATCTCATTCATGTTTTGCCAACTTACATTCACTTTGAAATAGAAATATATTATACATGCCATTTGTTTTTATTTTCTTGGATACAAAACATGAGTACAATATTAGTTTATATCGTAGTGATCTTTGACAATACAAATATTATAATATAATATTTGAATAATGTTCAAAATTTTTAGGTGTTTGTTTCTTTTTGCTATACCTATAACATGCCTTTGTACACTAATATGGTTTGACAATAGTTATTTTTTTTTTCATGTAGATATGTCGTCAGATAAAAATAATAATTGCAGCAGTGAGAAGAACTTGATGGAAACATCGTCTCACACAAAAAATGAATCCTCCCAAAAATAATATATAAAAAAAAATATATTAATAGGAAACGTCGTTTAATCTACAAAGAGAATAATGAGCAAATCAACAAACAAAGACGAGAACGGCATGGTCATGCCTTTGCAAATGTCATTAATTCTCAAGGCGATCCCACTAAATTCCAGAGCATATCTGATATAATGAGGAGATCAAATCGTCGAAGTCAATTTCTATCAGCAACACCTACATATAGTGACAATTGTAACGAAAGGTTGAATGAATTTATTGAACCTTTCGTAAATCATACTTCTGGTGAAAAGTTTTATAACCATGGCACTAAGGTATAAGGATTGCATGGCGTTGTCTATATTCTAATAAGTATTTATGTGTACAATATAGATATACTTACATACATGTTCAATGCTTAGATAACTACTTACAACAATTTTCCGAATCGATCATTTGATGAGCATGAGGAAGCTATGCATACAAATTACAATGAAACAGTACAAAATGATAACACAAATATAGCTGAAAGAAGCAGTGGAATAAGAACAATTTCTCTTAGTACAACAAAGGAAATGAATTCCAAATCTAATAGGAATGACTCATGCAGCCACGTAAACAATGCATTGTTAACAAATGAAGAGCAAAGGTTTCAAAATCAACTCAAAAATGGTTTGCATATTGATAGTCCAGAAAGAACTGTTTGTGTTGGAACAACGAAGGTAATGTTTCACCTATTATGACAACAACCATGCATTTGACCTTAATAAAAAAAGGGTAGTATTAGATATAATATTATTTCATCTTCATGTGCAATAATTCAATGAGAAATTGTATTGAAATTTCAGGATAGTAGCATCCAAGGACAACAACTAGTCAGTGTTGGAAATAACCGTCGAAACAATAGGAAATTGATCAATGCCATTCTGTCTTCTGGTGACGATGACTCTCTACAAAATGTCGGTCAAAATTATGTTTTGTGCAGCCAACTGAAGAACATGGACTTCAATCAGGAAAAAAATTCTACTCCAATGAATGATCAAACAATAATTCAAAACTGAATCATGATCAGTAGCCCAAGCAGAGATGCACAAAGGACTATTTTTATTGATACATCAAAGGTTTTACTCAGCCTATTCATAAGCAAGTTCCATATTTTGACCTTACCAGAATATTTGACATAATATTTAATGACATTTTCACTTTTCAAGATAATAGCATCGAGGCTCATCGAGGACACAACAATTAAACCCCAAATCATCTCAACGATATGATGGCAACAAACCTTCAATATGATTTTCATGATGAAATCCATATGGGTCATGTTTCAGGCGATGGTACTTGATGAAGGCAAGTCAGGAATATACATCGTCGCAACAATAGAGGAGAGAGTTCATGTCGACATGTCTCGTCTCACTCCGCATTGAATGGTAACATCCATGCTCGATACCATGGTTTAAATATACATACATCAAGAAATATGGTTGAGTTTTTCCAACAAATGTCCTCTTTCCATCAAGCATTTCGTGCCCAAATTGATAACTTTTCAATTGTGCAAATGTCTAATGTTTGTCATGAATCATATCCTGGAATGAATGTTTTCAGATGAGATGAAGGACCTATTTGTGTGAGATGTAGGCAAGAGAGTGGTATCCATCATTTCTCTAGAGATAACAACATGAATCCTGGCAAACAACCTCCTATTTTATCAATTTTGACATAGGTTGAAGAAATGTTAATAGCACGAGTGAATCCAATACTATAGGTCACACATGCACGTGGAGGTCAATATAAATACAGTGGCCATATAATTAGCTTCCCACAAGATATCATTTCAATTGTTAAGACTCTTCCTCATCGAATAGAAGACCTAGACATATTAATTGTCAGAATAGAAAGGCCTCCATCCAAGCAATATGATTGCATTGTTAGTAGGTCGTGAGTAATGAATGCATTGCATTACAAAATATGAATGGACAAATATTACCGAGATGTTGAAATTGATCCAGAATCAGTCGTATGTCACCCAGACCAATCAATAGATTAACGCAGACTCTAAATTGCGTTATATCAACTCTGACATAGCCGACTCAGAAGAGATTAATGCAGACATTGATAGATTTGGAACTCATTGACTCGAAACTCATCCTTCATCTTTTACAACTAGAATGCCAAATGCACAAAGAGAAATAGAAGAGATATGGAACTTTGTTAACAAAGAATCTTCTTTGTCATATTTAGAGATGGAAGGGCCAGATATTGGTTTGTATCCAATAAATGAATACAACACAGAAGGTTTCTTTGACATGGAATTTCCCACATTATTTCCCACGTGCATTGATGGTTGGCTGCAACCACGTTTGAAGACCATACGCTTACATGAGTATGGGTTGCACCTACTTAAATATTGTGATCAAAGGTTTGGAAAATATCCAAGGTTTCAGTATTTTGTACTAAACATGATAATGAGACATCTAAGAGAAGTAACATCTGTTGTATTCATGAAAAAAAAAATTGAAGATGGCATACCTACCACAGTTGAATATTTACGCAAGGAGCTCATTGAATTCCCAGACACCAAATTAGCTTAATGATTGATGTGTTTCGATTCACGTCTTTGAGGAGAAAAGGAATATTGTAACATATTCCACATTGAGCTTACTGACATGATATCACAAATTGGTTTCCCAACTTTGTTTTCACTCTGATTGCGGCTGATACCAAGTGGCAAGACCTACATAAAGTTATGCCCAATTCTGCACCTATATCTGCACAAAACAGAAATAGATGGAGAACCGATAATGTTATAAAAGATCCACATATTGTTGCAAAGTATATGCATGAACATTTCAGTATTTTCTGTGAAGAAATAATTGTGAAATACCTTCATGCTAAATACTATTGGTACATGTACATCGTTTCCTTATTCTATTTTTTAACCTAACATTTTAGATTATTACTTGAAATTTTGTTGCACGCTAATATTATTAATACATTATGAGTTTCATAGGTATGAATTGAAACATAGGGGATCAACACATATCCATGGCTTCCTGTGGTTAGAAGGTGCACCAAACATGGAACAACTAGATTAGAAAGACACGATAAGAGTTGATGCAGCAAGACGATACTTTGACAATTATGTAACAACATGGAATCCTTGTGATGCTCACCACAGGAATATATCTATTCATTGACCTCTAGAGGAAGATACTTTCTTATTGGATACCAGTGAAATATTCAATACAAATCCCCTTCATGATTATGAGCAACTAGCGAATCAAGTGCAACGACATACAAGATGCAGTGTTCATTCATGTTTATGAAAAAAAGGTTCCTCCTACATTTGCCGATACAATGCACCATGGGAACTTCAAGACCAGTCTAAAATATTTGTCAATGACAAAGGAAAAAAATATGAACCTGCTCGCAATGATGACAAGTTAAATGTTCATAACATTCCTTTTCTTTCAATATGGCGTGCCAATGTTGATTGCCATCCAGTTCTTTCATGTTATGCAGTTTTGAAATACATTGTAAAGTATGCTTCAAAAGCCGAGAGAAGATTAGAAATATATCAAGACATGTTGACAAGAATTTCCAATGCCGTTGACTCTGAAATTCCATCTATATGTGCATATAAAAAATTTCTTGTTGAAACAAATGTGGAAATAGATATAGGAGCACATGAAATGTGTCATATGTTGTTAAAGCTTCCTCTTGTTATTTCTAGTTGTAGCTTTGTTTCAGTTAATGTTGGAAGAAAAATATTCAAAAGATTTTCTTCAGACTTGGATAACAACAAATTCTCGACAAGCTCCATGTTTTTAGAACAATACCAAAAGAGACCTCCATTTCTTGAGCACCTATCTTTGATTGACACTGCACAATCCTGGTCTTTCAGTGCAGTACATAAGAAAGAACCATGGAAGCCAAGAGATACACTTGCGATAGTTCGTGTATGGCCATGGTTTTGTGAGGTTCCTAAGAGCAATTTAGTTTTCCTTTGAGTCATTTTGCCTCAGTGAATTAATTCTCTATAAACCGTTCAGAAACATTCACACTGATATTGGTGTCAACACAGAAATTATTATTCACAATTGGAGGAACCATAGATATCGAGCTTGGCATGTCAATAAGATACCTTTGGCACCAGACACCATTGAAGAAGATGATGATACACATCAATATGAAATGATTCATGAGAATGACATGGATGAGCCGGAGATGTTATCCCGTCTCATTCCTCCCAATACTATTCAAGTTTCAGACATTGAAACCCTTGGTCGTAGAGACTTTGACTTGGTCCATCCATGGAATAGTACTATAGGTGAAAGTAACAACTTAGAAGACCCAAAAAATTTCATAAAAAATGCACGTTCAAAAGGATCCATACTAGATCTCTCACGTTCCACATCGGCTTCTCCATCATCATTTTCTAATAAGCAACGTCTTTGTTTTGAAACTGTTATTGAACATTTCCATGAAGTACCGAATGCAGAGCCACTTAAGAAGATAATTCAAGGAACTGTAGGAACAAGAAAGTATTACCTTATACTTTGTATCTCGCAAGAATTTTCAATGCATTCAATAAATGGAAAAATCTCTCTACTATTGCTAGCACCTACAAGAGTAGTTGCGTTCAACATACGAGCTAAAACAATTCACTCGACCCTCAAAATTCCTATTAAAGACTTCAAATATTTGCACGTTTTGTCACTTTCTATATTCCAAGAAGAAATGCGATATGTTACACACGTTTTAATTGGTGAAATGAGTTTCATTGGGCCAAGGTTGTTCATACAAATTGATTCACGTCTATGTGAAGCATTTCCAAAAAAGAGGTCAGTTCCATTTGGTGGAAGATCATTGATTCTTGTTGGAGATCTTGGGAAGTTTCCTATTGTCAAAGATAAACCATTGTACGTAGGAAACAAGCCTGGCAAGGTTTTATGGAAATATTTCAAAAAGGCCTTTACATTGGAAACCATATTTCGTCAACAAGGACAGATCCAAATCAATTCAATTTTAAAAGGTTGCTAACAAACATTAGAAATGCAAAACCAATCGAGGATGATTGGAATCTTTTAATGTCACGAACAGATGAAAATATGGGCTAAATTGACTTTAATACTTTCAATTTAGAAATCCGTTTGTTTCCAATGAACACCTTGGTAAATGTACATAATAGATGCATGCTAAAATCACTTGGAATTCCTATAGCATGATGCATTGCTGAACATACGAAGAATAAAGATCTTAATGATGTTGATGATGAGAAACTTCAAAAGGAAGTCCTTTTATGTCTTGGTGAATGAGTCATGTTGATGTGTAACTCGTGGGCGGAAGCAGAGTTAGTAAATGGAGCACTTGGGACAATTCAAAACATCTTTTTCTCTGAAGGATCTAAACCACCACAACTACCAATGTATGCTACAGTCTCTTTTGATGATTACATTAGCTTACCATGGGACATCAAATATTTGAATATTGTACCAATAGCACCTATTCATACAAGAAATCACAAGCATATCCCATTGCATATGGCTTGGGCTCTCACCATACACAAATCTCAAAATTTGACTCTATAAAGGGCAACCATCGATATCGGTAATGCAGAGAGGCAAGGTTTAACTTTCACAACAATTTCAAGAGTAAAATCTATCGATGGTTTATGGATATATCCACCCTTTACTTTTGAAAGGTATTCAAAGATGGCCAAAAGTGCATATGCTACAATAAAGAAGAAACAAGAACAACAGTTGCAATCCATTTCATCTTAAACATCAAAACTATGAGGTTATTAGGTAACTTGATTGTTTATTGTATAGACATATCTATTTACATGTTCCGATCTTATTATTTTCATTGGTAGCAAGAAGTATAGATTGCAAGAGAGAAAATCAAACTCCAAAAGGAATAGATTTAATCTCTATTTATTCATTGTCTCTCTTCATATAGTTATCCAGAAAAAAAGTCTTTTTCCTATATGTTAACCTACACTATTTCAATATGTTCAGTTAAAATGCCATCTCTAACCATTTGTTAAGCTATATTACGAGATAAAAAAATATTGGCAATCATTTTTTTAGTTACTAATTTAATTGGATTTTTGTTCTTCCTCATATTTCTTTATGTGTTCAAAGAGTAAAGATTTATTTAGTTATCTCTTTTTTCTCATAATATCATCACAAGAAAATCTATTTTTTTAATTAAGTTATATCGATTAAATGTGAATGTAATGATGAAATGTGCTACATAAATATTATAGAATGATAGAGCAGCAGGTGACATGACAATGCTTTCAATATATATAACCATGAGCATGCATGTTACCATTTTATGTGTTATGCAACTTACATTTTGTTATATTGTATAGTTTAATTATTATTGATATGTTGGAATTTTATTAATTATGCCACATTTCCTCCATTGTTGTTTATTGTATTATTTAGTTCTCATGATGTTCGAATTCATGAAACCATATATGTTTTTATTTTCCATATCTTTGCCTAAAATCCAAATAAAAATGGATGTCAAAAAAATCAACCATCGTCCAACAGTCTGCATAAAACACCTTATAGATGAACCAAGGTTGAGACGTCGATTTCAAATCAATGTTCTACATCCTAGAAGAGGAAACATTTCCAAGCCAGAAATTCAAAAGGAGATAGGGAAGAAATTCGACATTACTGATACACAAAAAATATTTATTTATGGTTTTTGTACATATGGACAAAGATCGTCAGGTTTTGGATTGGTTTATGACAAGCTTGAGGATGCAATAAAATATGAGCCTAACCACAGATTGCTGAAGAACAGAATTCATGATGTTGGCAGTAATACCCAAAAAAATATTGATAAAAGAGCAAAGAAAATTCGTGGTGTCATGCCAAGGAAAAAAAAATGTTTAGCCACTCCTTTAATCCTCTATATAGGAAAAATAGTTTCAAACTAAATTTTGTTTCTTTTCGCATCGTTGTATTTATTTCACTGTATCATTACATTTAGTTATGTAAATTTCTTAAACATATTTTGTAAGTTTGAAACCATTTTTGGAATTTTGATTTGTTCATACATAATCTATTGTCAACCTGTACCCTATTTGTAAGTAGTTTAAATAGCTTTGTGTGTTCATTGAAAGAAATTACTTTTAAAAATTCTTATGATTATCTTGACAATAACTATGAATTTTTAATGTTTTTGTTTAGTTATTTGAAAATGGATCCCAACATTTGGAGTTAACTACCACTCAAGTTTCTAGAGATGATTCTCCTATGGGTTCCATTTTCAACATTGGTTTGCTTTCGATCAATCTCAAAAAATTGTGAAGAGCTATTATCGAGGCCAACTTTTGTTAGTGATTGGAGAAAGAACAATATAATAGAAATTGGGCTTTTAATTGAACTATTTGGACATTATCAAAACCATTTTGTATATAAGTTTATAAATCGTATAGGACATACATCTTTGTTGCATGTCCCTTATCCAGAATATAGTTATACGATTGAATGTATAGTTGGTTCAACCATTTTTCTCTCAAAATATTGTCCTCTCCCAGGGCATAAAGATTATTACATTGTAAATCCATTCATAAAGCATTTCTCAAATATAGGCATTATTGATATAGGAGTCTATGGTTTCTTTTCTCTAATATGAAACACTGGTCAACAGAAACATGGATGGATACCTGTACGTCACAAGGGCAGTGAAGACGATCATAAATTTTTTATCTGCAGCAATATCCAAAGAGTTTGGAGAGAAACAATTGGTGCTGATGGTGAGCCTACTGCTCCTAATGATGTTGTTTTTTATAAAGGAAAAATTTATTGGTTGCATGTGAAAATAACTTCTGAAGAAGATGCCTTGTATGCGTATAGAATGTACTCACTGAACATTGAATTGAATAAATGGGGTGTGCATTCAATTTACACTGGACGTAGGAAACTATCTACGTGTCTCACCTTACGCTGCAACCAATTAATATGTGTTGTGAATGATGCATGGGTTTTACAAGTATATGGTGCATAGATGAAATTCAGGATTTCAAATGTGGTCAACATCGTGTTCAACAAACAGATAGTCATTTCGAGGACGGTAGAGGGTTAAAATGGACCCTTTTACAAGGTATGAAAAGAAATGTAAATACACATTGTTCAGACTATCTACCATTCTGAGCAGTTGGAAGTTCTATAATGATGTGCAAGAATGCTGAAATTCCATTCATATACTATGATTTGGAAACTTGTAGTGTTACTCATTTAGCAATTGATGAAAGTTCGACATCTGCAAATCATCGTCTACCTATGCCAGTAAACAATTAATGAAATAACATTATCATGTATAAGAATTTCTTTCCTCTCACTCCAAGCATGATTTTATTCAATGATCTTATCCCATTCCCTCCAACATTGTTTCAATCCTTGCAGGATTTTGGCAAGTAATCCAATAGGTATAAGAGTCTTTGTAAACAGAACTATGTTTTTTTTTTGCATCATGTGCAAATTTTGGTATGTTTTGGTTTTAAATAAAACATGGCTTAATCCCATGAAGCTTTTTAGAACAGAATTCAGTAGGCATAGGGAATTTTTGGAGTAGCTATGTTTTGGTTTTTGCATCAAATCAATATTTTGATCATTTTTTATCTAAAAAAACTTTCTTTAGTATATAATATCAAAATTTATTGGCTATATCGGAAATTTAATGCAAACAATATTTTACATCTTTTAAATAGTACAACTAATATTACATATCTTTCCTTCACATGATAAAACTATTTGACCAATGGTGTTGATAATATTGCACTTGCTCAAATAACAATTTAATTAATCTATGTAACAACAAATAAAACTTAATCTTTGTTGAAACTCAACAAAAAAATTGCAAACATAAGTTAACCAAACTATTACAAAACCTTACAACCACCAAAATTCATTAAATGTTAACCATAATACAACAAACCCATGGACGAATTACACATTCTGAGATAAACCTTCAACAATTTTAGAATGCAAAGAACAAAAATGAATGTATCAAAATTAACTAAACTCAACCCTTGGAAAACTTTATAACGAATGTCATAATTCAAAAACGGCAATTTATAAACATAACCATAATGCAACATGACCATCGATAAAAGTCACCATCCAATATAAGCCCTCATAAATGTCATAATGCAACATATCCCTTCATGCATGTCATAATCCAAGAAAACCATTCCAAATGTTATATGATAATCCAACAAAAACAATGAATGAACATA